>CM056831.1:26774855-26784855 GCA_029853015.1 Chelidonichthys spinosus
GGCAACCGCAGCTGTCACTCATCCGTCTTTTACAAACGCTAAATGTCCGAGCAGTGGGCGAGAGACACTGCCGGCCTCCCTCTCTGTCTGTCTCTCTCTCTCTCTCTCTCTCTCAAGACGAGCTGCATTCTAACGTAATTACTCATCTTGATGAAAGAGCGGATTGCTTTTGAATAGGCTATTTGTGTGTGTGTGTGTGTGTGTGTGTGTGTGTGTGAGAGAGTGTGTGTGTGTGTGTGTGTGTGTGTGTGAGAGAGTGTGTGTGTGTGTGTGTGTGTGTGTGTGTGTGTGTGAGAGACAGTCTGACACCGGCTGAGACAGCAGGTGCAACATGAATCATTAAAACCAGAATCCACCTAAAACAGAATATTAATAACCTCGTCTTCTCCTCTTCCTCCTCTCCCTCTTCTTCCTCGTCTTCTCACCCTTCTCCTGGAGAGTGACGCTGATCTTCCTCGCTGTTTCCTTAATGGACGACGTCCCGTTAACGGATGCTGTGTGTGTTTGTTTTGGTTTGTACATCACCGTTAGGAACAGCCACGTGTGATGTTTCTGGCTTCAATTCAGCAGGTCTCTATTGGGCCTCTTCTGGGCCTCTACCAGGTCTCTTCTGGGCCTCTACCAGGCCTCTTCTGGGCCTCTACCAGGTCTCTACCGGGTCTATATCGGGCCTCTTCTGGGCCTCTACCAGGTCTCTACAGGGCCTCTTCTGGGCCTCTACCAGGTCTCTACCGGGCCTCTTCTGGGCCTCTATCAGGTTTCTATCAGGTCTCTACTGGGCCTCTTCTGGGCCTCTATCAGGTTTCTATCAGGTCTCTACTGGGCCTCTTCTGGGCCTCTACCAGGTCACTACCGGGCCTCTTCTGGGCCTCTACCAGGTATCTACCGGGCCTCTTCTGGGCCTCTATCAGGTTTCTATCAGGCCTCTTCTGGGCCTCTACCAGGTATCTACTGGGCCTCTACCAGGTCTCTACCGGGCCTCTTCTGGGCCTCTATCAGGTTTCTATCAGGTCTCTACTGGGCCTCTTCTGGGCCTCTACCAGGTCACTACCGGGCCTCTTCTGGGCCTCTACCAGGTATCTACCGGGCCTCTTCTGGGCCTCTATCAGGTTTCTATCAGGCCTCTTCTGGGCCTCTACCAGGTATCTACTGGGCCTCTACCAGGTCTCTACCGGGCCTCTTCTGGGCCTCTATCAGGTTTCTATCAGGCCTCTTCTGGGCCTCTACCAGGTCTCTACTGGGCCTCTATCAGGTTTCCATCAGGCCTCTTCTGGGCCTCTATCAGGCTTCTACCGGGTATCTATCAGGCCTCTACCGGGTCTCTATCAGGCCTCTACCGGGCCTCTTCTGGGCCTTGAGGACTTTAATGGATCTGGACCAGATGAGGGTTCTGTCATAGAGGGTCCGATAGAGAGCACCCTGTCACAGAAGGCCTCCATAAATGTCTTGTTCAGTTGTTTTTCATTGAAACCACTTATAAACACAGAAATGTAATAATATAATATATATTAAGAACCATCAGAGGTGAGTCCAGAATCCCACTGTAAGACAGCGAGACCCTGAGGAACACCACAGAAGAAGTCCGGCTGTAGATTTGAAAAGTCAAAAAGGACATTTCTGCAAGGATTGCATTTGTTTTCTTGGCATTTCACAAAATGTTCTCGCTGCAGTGAAATGGTTACCATGGAGACCAATGTCGTCACACAAGAATACAAATGGGCTCACCGGATCCTCAAAAGTCTCAGAACCCCCTGTTATGCAACTCAAATCCATCTCCTCTCAGACATGAGACACCTCATGTTCCAGACCCTCGCTTATCTTGAGGTCAAAGGTAATTTGATGCACACCAGTTTCCCCTCTCTGAAGTTTAGCCCGACATTCAGCCTCCCTGCCCGACTAGCCAGCAGCCAGTTGGTACCAATCGGTTCCTCAGGTTCTGCTAGTTCCACATGATCCCAAATCAGCTTCTCAGCTGTGAGACTGAGACCTCATGTAGACCAGGACCACCAGCCGGGTTCCGTTAACAGACAAACTCTCTTCAACTCCATCGCCTTGCCTTCTACAATGATGCAGCTCAGGGCAACAAAACGAGTGACAGGCAGAGCAGTGATGTCACAGTGATGTCACAGTGATGTCACAGTGATGTCACAGAGAGTCAGCGGGGCGCCACAACACAGTCACCAGATGACAGGTCCGTACAGAACTGGAGACAACAAAACAACACCATAATTCTGTGTCCTTATAATAATAGTAAAACATCATCTGCATAGAAACACACTGATGATCCATCAGGTAACACTTGTTCACCTGTTTAACAATATATATTGGGAAACACATGTAGAAGAAACTCTCCAGGTCCAATTCTGTGGCTGGTTCAAATGAGGTTTAATCACTGACAGTGGAGAAAAGAAAATCACAGCATATCCATGAAGATCCAGTCTGCCGAATGGCCTGGCCGAATTGGATTTATACAGAACAATCGGGAGAACAAAAGGGAAGGCGTCATGAGTGGATTTGCATTGAATCAACACATGTCTCTCTGCAGAGGAAGAGACATCTGTGGATGTCTACAAGGTGTGACCGTTTTCCGGAGAGCTAGACGATGTCACTACAGGGGTCACTCATCTGGCCTTGATCAATGTATGAAAGACAAAGTTTACAGCGACAGTTCAGGAAGAGGGAAAGATCAAAGAGTCTTTTCATCAAGACTGCAAGTGTTAAATTCAATAGAAACAGCTCAGCAGGATATTTGATGTTCCCGAGAGAAAGGAACATTATATGGGATACAAATAAGAAAACTAAGGTAACACATTTTCTTCTACACACAACAACAACACAATTATTTCATTGTGTTTTTTATATCACAATCCAATGTTTGTTTGTTTTTATTTCTGGAAAACCGAATCAATTTCACCAAAATTCATCAAAAGAGTTGTCAAATTAAACGAAGTGCATAAGCAGAAACCTTGAGTTCCTCATCATCATCATAAACATCCTGTTAGCCTCAAATGTTCTAACGTCTGTTATTTTAAACCAGAGATCTTCAAAGGGGGCCCCGAAATAATTTGATCCAAAACTTTTTTCCGTACAGAATTTTAAAATATGTCCAAAAATCCACCTTAACATGAATACAAGCTATCATAAGCAAATATAAATCCTCCTGTTTGTTTAATATTATGTTGAGAAATGATGTACAAAAAAACAAAATAGAATTTAAGTTTGAATCTGTCAACAATTATTATTATAATGTCTTAGCACTGTATCCATCATCAAGTACTGTTATACATGAACTATAGGCGGCACTACACATTATTATTGTTTAATACGGAACACAGTTTTTTATGATATGTAATAGGGGGTCCCTCCACCAGGTCTAATAGGCCTTGGGGTCCCTCCACCAGGTCTCTATCTTTTCCTTCAGAAAATGATTGTAATCCAAATTAGTCAGCCCACCTTACATGCTTCAGGTACTTCCTGTTTCTTTGTTGACGATGTACAACAAGCCGTTAAATTTGTATGTTTTGTTTTTGTTATTATTTTCTTTTAGCTCATATTAAAAATGTGCATAATTACTATTTCACACAGATATTAGGAGCGATATGTAAATTATACAATTATAAAATTTTTCAAAACTGTAAATATTGTAGATTGTTTTTGACACAAATACAGATCAAATCAAATAAAACACAACGCCGCCGGCCGCTAAGCTCCGGCTGCTGTCTGGTTCGGATGTTTTGGCTCCTCTGTTGACACGACTAAACCCCCATGCTGGACTCTCTATGTCGGCCTTCCGCCCCATGCCGGCCCATTTCCCCCCTCCTTTATACAACACAACATAAAACCGGGCCCTTGTCCCCGACTCACTTCCCCTTTTTTAGCCTGAACCGGACTTAAACGACCTCTCTCTTTCCACAGTCTGAAGACGACCCTCCAGAAGAAGCTGTCCAGCGACTCCATGGACCTGTCGGGCATCGCCCTGTCCACCCGCGACGTCCGCCAGGTGGCCTTCTACCTGCAGAGCAACCGTGACAGCGTGGCGGCGGTGGACGTGAGCTTCACGGAGCTGCAGGACGAGGGCCTGAGGGTGCTGCTGCCGCTCCTTGCCTCGCTGCCCAAGCTCGGCACGCTGGCCCTCAACGGGAACCGGCTCACTCTGGCGGTGCTCAAGGACCTCACCGAGATGCTCAAGGACCCCAAGCTGTTCTCCAGCCTGGCGTGGATCGACCTCGGCAACAACGTGGACATCTTCACCATGCCGCAGCCGCTACTGGTGGCGCTGCGCCGCCGCTGCAGCCTGAAGAGCAGCCTGCCCACCATCTACGAGTACACGGAGGGCCAGCCGTACTGCTACCGGCTGGAGACCTCCATCGAGGAGCCGAGCCACTACGACGAGGACGACGAGGACCAGGACCCGGACCAGGACCAGGAGGACAAGTTCGAGCCGTGGAGTCTTGGGGAGAAGCAGCTCTCCAAAGACTTCACCCTCCACTACTGCGAGAGGTGATGGCACCGCTTTTTGTCGGGTCCCACAGCACTCTCGTTATACCTCCTTCGCCCTCTCACCCTCCAACCACCCACGAGCCCCGTCACCCTCTCCGAAGGCTCCGAGGGGGGCGACCTCACATCGCCACCACGCTATTCCTAACCATGTCCGAGTTAACCCACGCACGGCGGCGGCAGCGGCGGAGGACTTACTGTGTTGGTGGATGGTGCTCTTGGGAACAAGGTGCGGTTTCATTGGAGGGGGGCTGGAAGAGTTAATGAACCGGTGCTCTCTTTTTCTCTCACTCTCTCTCTCACTCTCTATCTCTGTCTCTCTCTCTCTCTCTCTCTCTCTCTCTGTGGTGGTTAGAAGCCGAGGAGGCCGGATCCCCCCAACCCCCCCAAAAAAGTAGGTTTTAGATCAGGCGGTGTGATGGAGGAGCAGCAGCATCCCGGCGGTGGCCGAACAGGATCAGTAGGTCTGGGGGATCAGGGATCAGGGATCTGGGATATCAGGGGGGTCCCCTCTGGGTTCTCCGGCAGTACTGAGACTCTCTCTGGCGGGCGGCGGCCCGGCGCTCCACACCGTGTGTTCTCTGTTAATCTCCCAACAAAAGCTATGACACAAGTTCAACAGACTATACAGCCGACGACCCGCCACGTGACGCCGGCAAAACTGCCGCGTCCAGTACTTTTTACCGGGTCCCCCCCCCCTCCAAACGCAGCTCTTGTGTAGATGTAAATGAGGACAGAAAAAAAAACATGGTTCTCTCGTGTTTCCACGGGCCGATTTTTGTTGCACTTTCGGTGAATCTTAGCGGTAACCACGGCAATCAGCCGTTTTTGTTTTTCTACGTGATATGCGCCGTTGTCGTTAGCGACTGTCGTCGTCACCACGGTCAGACTGTTAACTGTCGGGTGTAGCACATAATCATGGAAGCACTTTAAAGGGGACTAATTTTATTTTTTTATATTATTCTCTGTGTACGTTGTTTTTAACGAGAGATATTTATGAACGCGTACCTCGACGACCCGCATCACCAGATATATATCTATAAAATAAATGTTTACGTGTTTTAAAGGAAACCGATGTCAGTTACGGATAACCACCGTGATTATTTGTGTCGTTTTTTTTGGTGTTTTTCCGTCCGTCGTCCGACTCTGTAACCGTAACAACGACTCTATTTATGAAGCTGAACGATTATCTCGTCACAATAAAACAGGAAATAGTTCAGTAGGTGTAAAAAATAGAGCAGACACATTTCCGCGTGGAATGTTTCGTTTGTCCACTCAGTTCGTAGTTTTCTGTCTTGTGTGTCAACGTCGGACTCGTTCTTGTAGCCGGTGTGTATTTGTCTCATGTCGATCACTGACTGCCAATAAAATAACCGATCCCAAAAACTGATGTTTGGGTTTGTTTGATTTTGAAGGTCTCCAAGAACGCACAGAAAAATCAATCAGCATCATTCAGCATTTTTGGATTTTTGCAACCAGTAGAAGGAAGTGACCATATTTGGACTGCGGAGGAGCAAAGGATGGATCTGAGGAACACAAGCAGCAGCCTTACTGTATCTGGATCCATCTGGATTCTGTTGTGAAGTTAGCTTCATAGTTCAAGGTCAACTTTACAGCGAAGTGTTAGTCATCTTAGTAGCTAACTAGCATTGGTAGCATCGTAGCGACCTATCAATCAGCAGGTAAGCCCCGCCCCCTAAAGCATCCCCTGCTTTCTGGTCTGGTGGACTCTAAATGGACCATAATGTACTAAATGAACATCATGCTGGATTGAAGAAGACTTGAAACTAGAGATTGAGACCATAAACTCATGTTTACAATGTTTACTGAGATAATACATCAAGAGAGAAGTAGGACCATTTTCTCATAGACTTCTATACAACCAGAGAGGAGTCGCCCCCTGGTGGCCAGCAGAGAGAAGTAGGACCATTTTCTCATAGACTTCTATACAACCAGAGATGAGTCGCCCCCTGGTGGCCAGCAGAGAGAAGTAGGACCATTTTCTCATAGACTTCTATACAATCAGAGATGAGTCGCCCCCTGGTGGCCAGCAGAGAGAAGTAGGACCATTTTCTCATAGACTTCTATACAACCAGAGAGGAGTCGCCCCCTGGTGGCCAGCAGAGAAGTAGGACCATTTTCTCATAGACTTCTATACAACCAGAGAGGAGTCGCCCCCTGGTGGCCAGCAGAGAGAAGTAGGACCATTTTCTCATAGACTTCTATACACCCAGAGAGGAGTCGCCCCCTGGTGGCCAGCAGAGAGAATTAGAGTTTATGGCACTACATTGGCTTTACTTCTCAGATCCAGAGGTCGCTACTTAGACTGGTTCTCTGGAAGCCTGAGACCTGCCACCGTTTGCCGGGGAAAGACCGGATGGTCGTCGCATGGGGGCCCTACCCATGATCCTCTCTGCTGCCAGACATGTTAATGTGGCATTTGCAGCAGGTGGCTCCTAAAAGGTCAGGCCTAGCATGGCTGTCTCACCCCCCGAGGTGTAAATACCACCTGACAGAGCAGCAGAGCCCCAGAACCATCACCTCGTTATCAGACCTTTTCCCTTCACCGCTGATTTATTTCCCTGGATTTTGAATCTAATTTCTTATTTTTTTAAATCAATTTATTTGGCTTTATTGGTCGAATTGAAAACATTTTCAATGCCGGCCTTTGAGTCGAGACTATAAACCCATCATATTTCTCCACAAAGTTTCTCTCTAAGAGGAAAACTGCTCCCCTGTTGTGTGTGACTCACCATCTGATCCGATTGTCTCGCTCCAGCTGCTCCGGCACAAAAATCCAGAATGATTTATGTAAAACGACACGGAAGTCTCAGAGAGTGTTCAGAACACTTTTAAAGTCGAGTCAAGGAAACACTCCAAAGTTGGTGGTCGTCGGCAGCGATTGCTACCAACATTTGTTGTTTTTTTGTCCTTTCCGTCTCAAAATAATGACTTAGTATTCAAAAATAATGAGCTGTAATATCAGCAAATATTTTTCAGACTGGCTTCAATACTTAACACCTTTAGTCAATTTCGTGTATTTTAATGTTTTTGTGTCCATCCATCCATTTCTACCGCTTATCCTGTATTTAGGGTCACGGGGGGGCTGGAGCCGATCCCAGCTGTCATTGGGCGAAGGCAGGGTACACCCTGGACAGGACGCCAGTCTATCACAGGGCCGACATGTAGAGACAGACAACCATTCACACTCACATTCACACCTATGGGCAATTTAGAGTCACCAATTAACCTATCCCCATCCTGCATGTCTTTGGACTGTGGGAGGAAGCCGGAGAACCCGGAGAGAACCCACGCTTACACGGGGAGAACATGCAAACTCCACACAGACGGAACCCGGGCCGACCCGGGGATCGAACCCGGGACCCTCTTGCTGTGAGGCGAGAGTGCTACCCACTACACCACCGTGCAGCCCCGTTTTTGTGTCAAAGTCACTAAATACTATTTAAGACCTGTTTTTCAAGTAATATCACAACAAAATCAAAATTATTTTATCATTTTGCAGAAAATTTGCATTTGACGTTTTAACAAACGAAGCGTACGAGAAAGATTTTATTTGAATATTTTACAGATCGATAGTATATAGCTCATGTATGTGTGTGTGTGTGTGTGTGTGTATATATATATATATATATATATATATATATTAACATGAATGTGCCACAATATGAAAAACAGGATTACTGGACAAAGAAGCTGAACTCCATTAAATCCATCATGTCACCGTCGGTCAGCTGTTTTCGTTGACTTGTTCATTTAACAGCCGTTGTGGTCTCGCGGACTCAGCAGGTCTCTGTAGACATTAGGTCCTGGTCTCAGTAGCCGGCTGCTTCGCCCATCTTCCTGGCGTCGGACACGGCACAGATGCAGCCGCCCTCCTTCTTCACGGCGTTGACCACGTTGTAGAAATACCTTGCCTTTCCGCGTTGGTGCCCCAGATCCTCCAGAGCCCGGATCACATCCTGAAGGGGAACAGCGAAGGGGGTACGAGACTCAGAAAGGAGATCTGGTGCGCTTTTCACCAAATTCACGAATTTAATGTTTTACCTCATCGAAGTTGGGCTCAAACTTCAATAGATTGTGTGAGTCGACGAAGAGAACGGGGGCGGCGATGGCGTCCTTCAGGCTCTTTCCGAACCAGAGGTTGTTCATCAACGCCTGGAAGACAGAAGAAAAACACACTGCACTCTGGGAAACGGGGGCAGCGGCGAGCACAGAAAAGGAGAACGGAGACGCCACTGAAGGCCGTCCGGGACACGTACCGAGGTCATCCCCGTGGTGATCATGCTGCCGCCGGTCGATCCGATCACCATCGTCTCGGACGGAGACTTCAGCACCACGGGGGCCATGTGGGAGGGAGGCTGTTCCCCTGGCAACGCAACACGCAGGTACAACATTTACGACAAGCTCCATTCTTAAAAGTAAAGCCGAAGCTCAACTGCCTTAAACTTGTCATTTTCTCTGCTGGCCACCAGGAGGCGACTCCTCTCTGGTTGTATAGAAGTCTATGAGAAAATGGTCCTACTTCTCTCTGCTGGCCACCAGGAGGCGACTCCTCTCTGGTTGTATAGAAGTCTATGAGAAAATGGTCCTACTTCTCTCTGCTGGCCACCAGGAGGCGACTCCTCTCTGGTTGTATAGAAGTCTATGAGAAAATGGTCCTACTTCTCTCTGCTGGCCACCAGGAGGCGACTCCTCTCTGGTTGTATAGAAGTCTATGAGAAAATGGTCCTACTTCTCTCTGCTGGCCACCAGGGGGCGACTCCTCTCTGGTTGTATAGAAGTCTATGAGAAAATGGTCCTACTTCTCTCTGCTGGCCACCAGGGGGCGACTCCTCTCTGCTTGTATAGAAGTCTATGAGAAAATGGTCCTACTTCTCTCTGCTGGCCACCAGGGGGCGACTCCTCTCTGGTTGTATAGAAGTCTATGAGAAAATGGTCCTACTTCTCTCTGCTGGCCACCAGGGGGCGACTCCTCTCTGATTGTATAGAAGTCTATGAGAAAATTAGCCTACTTCTCTCTAAACATTGTAAACATGAGAACTTTTAACACATTGAAACATTACCAGGAAAAATCTCGTCTTCTCGGCCACAGAAGTCGGACAGCTGGTTGTTGAGGATGACGCCAGTCCGTGGAGAGAAGACTTTGGAGCCGAATCTGTAAGAAAATACGTTTTTATTATTTTCTGAACGCTAACGGTGATCCTCAAGCTCCATCTCTCAAACCAGTAACCCTTGCTGCTTGTATTTACCAGGCGTACCTGAATGCACCGTTTCTGCTACTGTCACTTAAACACGATGTTCAGTTTCTATATTTAGACACTTTTTGACTCATACAAACCCTTTTTCAGATGATGAGTTCACTGACAGTCAGATCTATAAATAGACCACCGGTCCACGTCTGCTTTCTTCTGCTGCACTTTTGTTCTTTGATTAGAACGCATTCTTATTTGTGTTGACACACAGAACGAACAAAATCTGTAGA
>CM056831.1:26789855-26832355 GCA_029853015.1 Chelidonichthys spinosus
GCTCGATTTCCGGATGTCGGTGACATTCCTGGAAAACAAACAGTAAACCAGCAGGATCACATCTGTAATGTCTACGAGGTTCTCATGCTCCAGGTACAGAGGGTCCCACTGCAGAGGTTCAGGGCCCCCGGCATGAGGAGGGGCCCGGGTCTCTGGGTCTCCGGGTCAACGGGTCAACGGGTCTCCAGGTCTCCAGGTTTGGCCTCCGCAGTCAGGTCCTGTAATAAAGGTGTTTTAGTCATGAGTCATGAACTGTCACCAAACTGATCTGACTGCTGCCAGCCACCCAGGAGAGTCGCAGTGCATCTTGGGAAATGCTGTCTACAGCGATATTGAACAGCAGCCGATGGGCACACGGAAGAGGGAGGCTCTCCTCGAGTCAAGGCGGATCAGGTTACAAGAGCAGCACCGGATGTGAGCAGATTTCGCCTTCAAAGTAAAATACTGGCTCTTGGACGACAGAATCTCCAGGTTTTTAGCTGCTGATTGTTTTATGCATCCAACTGCTTCTAATATCTTATCGGTCTATGACAAAGAAAAACATGGATCCTTTACCTTATAGATGCTGAAAGGCAGCACTGCATTTTGCTTGGAAAATTACTGAATGATTATTATAAATGTTATGAAAATATAAAAAAATCGAAATATTTGCTAATTAATGCATGTCGGCTCTTTTACTTGGGGGAAAGTTACATTTATGAAAACGACAAATTGTATTTTAATTCTTTTCTTTTCTTTAATTCTTTTTTTTGCAGGTATTCTGCAGACGGTTGTTGGTGAGTTTAACGTCACCTAAAGTTTTTTAAAGTCTGTCCCGTCTACAACCATCAACGCATCTTAATCTAATTCACTTCAGCAGAATCTGGACAGTTCGGGTTCTGCAGGTTTATTTGTTATAAACAAGAACAGGACAAAAAGAAATAACTCTGGTATTAACAAACAATAATAAAAAAATCTGGTTGACTTATACTGACACCGGAAATCAAGCTTCAATTCTGCAAAGAAAAGTGTTTTTGGACCACTAGGTGGAGCCGTAACACTTCTGAAGAGGAGCTGAAACGGTTTTAGTTCCTAAAATTCTCATGAATGAAGCTTCTGGGAACAAAAACCTGATTATATGAAACCTAACTATAGTTTCCATTCCACTCAGGCCAAAAATAGAATATGCAAAATACATTTAAAAAGTACAAATTCATTTTGTCTCCAGAAGAAATTTTAAAACATGTGCAAAATGGCTTTCAGGTAAAATATGTTTAATCATGAAAATGCATATGCAAAATTTAAAAAAGTACAAATTCATTTTCTCTCAAGAACAAAATAAAAAATAAAATGTTGCGCTAAGTAATGAAAATATTACGCAAAATAAACGTAATTCCGTCGCCTACGGGGGGCGCTGCCTCCGCCTCCCGATGATACATTTTATTTTGAAAGCGCCCGAGCGGAAGCGTCGTTGCGCGTCGCCGTGGATTCTGGACTCTGGGTGTCTCCTCAGTATTTACAACAACACGGACAAAGACACACCGACGGGGACTCGAACCGCCGCCGGGACCCGCTCCGTGCTCCGTGCTCCGTGCTTCCGTGTCCGCGTGCAGCAGCAGGGTGATGGTGATGGGTGGCGGCTCCGCGCGCCTCTTCTCCTCGCGCGCGTGCTGGAGACGTTTCCTCTACAATGTTGGCGACTGATCTCCGCCGCCGTTTGCACTGCAGTGGTGCCGCGTCGCCCGGAGGAACACCTGTGTGCGCCTCCTCATCCTCATCCTCCTCATCATCCTCATCTTCCTCCCCAGCGGGTGTTGAGTAGGTATGGACGCACGAGCCAACGCGTAACACGGGGGGGCACGAGCCTGGTGGGTGCGGGGGGGTTTGGGTGGGAGGAAGGGGTTTCTTGGTGGGGTTGATGGTCCTAAAATGGTGTGTGTGTGCGTGTGTGTGTACGTGCGTGTGTGTGTGCGTATGTGTGTGCGTGTGTGTTGGTGCGTGTGCGTGTGTGCGCGTGTGTGTGTGCGTGGGCGTCTTGACGCCGGCAGCAGACAGGATGTGGGGAGGAGGAGGATCTGCTGGATCCCGACCATCTTTGGTGATGGAGCTGGTGGAGTTGTGATCACAGTTGACGCAGTGCTCTGGCTGCTGCTCTGTTCGGATTATATAATCCCACTCTGTGTAATCCAGCCTCCTTCTTCTTCTTCTGCTAAAGCAGCATAGATTACCCCCCCCCCCCCCCCCCCCATCTGTTTATGCAGCTCCTGATGAGCAATCTAATGCCAAATATACATGTGGGTGGATTTCACCACTGTTTACTGTTTATATAAATGAGTGTGTGGGGCACGGAAAATTATAAATATTTATTTGTATACATTTATATACATATATATATTTATATAATTTTATATAAAAGTAGATAAATGCAGTAATGTGGCCATGACTCATGGTTTTATACAGCGCAGTAAAGGCGTGTGGGAATCCCAAATTGTCTTCAAAGTGTGTGTGTGTGTGTGTGTGTGGAGGGTGCAGTCATAGTGTGGTGAGTGTGTGTGTGTGTGTGTGTGTGTGTGTGTGTGTGTGTGTGTGGGTGGGTGGGTGAGTTTCAGCAGGTGTGCTTTGTGCTGCAAAACTCTGAGGAGGAAGCTACGATTAACTCCCTCTGCACGCCGACAACCATGACAGCGAGCGGTTTGGATGATCCGCATCAAAACACCGCATCCCCATCCTCCCCCTCCCTCCCTCCCTCCCTCCCCCTCCTCCCATCAGTCAACAGTGTCCTCCTCACCCCTCTTCCTCTCCCTCTGTCTCGTGTTTTGCAGGGAGGAGATTACCCCGAGGCGCCGTTGTCTGTCTGCGTTTGTCTGAGCGAGCGAGGCAGCAGCAGAAATACCGCACAGCCCGACCCCACGATGCTCGGTGAGAGAGAGCGGAGATGTTAGGAGGAGCGAGGGGGGCGAGAGTGTCACATCCAATCAGCTGCCTGCTCGCCACCAAGGGGGCGATACGAGCCGCCGGACGCCACTGACGCCCCCCCGTGTGTGTGCCCCAAAAAACACACGCGTCGGCTGATCTTTTTTGTCGGGCTTACTTCCCTCGCCGTCCGGGGAAGGATGGAGTGGTCTTTGGAGAACGTGAGGGAGATGGTCGCCGGCGGGATGCAGTCGATACGCGAGTGCGAGGTCTGTGCCTTCGCCATCGCCATGTGTGTGCTGCTCCTCTTCATGTGGTACTGCTACCGGGTGGGCCGCGAGCACGGGTCCAGCCCCCTGCGAGGGCGCTACCTGGCCGGGCCGGGCCGCATCGGCGGCGTGGTCGGGGGCTTCATGGGCTCGGAGTGCCGCGGCGCCCGGGCCAAGGCCAAGAACGGCTCCATGCTGGAGGAGCAGAACGGCTTCGCCTTCTGCCAGTCGCCCGAGTGCTTCAGGTGCACCAGCGCCGGTGAGAGCCTGAACCAGAGGCTCTACCACAGCCTGCAGGACTACGCCAAGCGCTACACCTGGTCGGGCATGGGCCGGGTGCACAAAGGGGTCCGCGATCAAGGCCGGTACCTGAACAGCCGGCCGACCATCCAGCGGCCGGAGGTCTTCTTCCTGCCAGACCTCCCGTCTGCGCCCTTCTTCTCCCGGGAGGTGCAGAGGCACGACGTGGAGCTGCTGGAGCAGAGCTTCCCTGCCCTGCTGGCCGAGTTCGAGAGCATCTACCACCACCAGCTGCCGGCCCCCCGTAGCAGCGGCGGTGGCTCTTCCCTGCCGCCGGGCTGGAAGTCCAACAACACGCCCCGCGGCCAGTGGTGGACCTACTACCTGGTCAACCAGGGCACCCCTCTGGTCCTGAACGTGAGGCGGTGCCCGCGGGCCTGGAGGGTGCTGGGCCAGCTGCGCACCTTCATCGCCAACAACGTGTTCGGCAACGCCTGCTTCTCCGTGCTGACACCCGGCGCCCTGATCACCGAGCACTACGGACCCACCAACGTCAGGCTGCGCTGCCACCTGGGTGAGTTCAGCATATTTGCGGGAGGAGCATCGCAGTGAATCAGATGCTGTTGTGTGTTGAGACTGGGGGGGATCTGGATCCTCCCGGGTCCTTATGGTTCAGTGGCCCGTGTGATAATGAGTGTTTTTCTAACTGCACCTGAGCTCCGTGACAGGGCTATAAATAGTGAGATGCATTTTTTGTGACTGTGATACTACGGGGACACTCTTTCTCTGGGATATGGCACCTGGGTGGTTGCTAGGCAACACGTAATACTCTGGCTGTCCCCGTAATGACACATTGATGTTGTTTTTTTTCCCCTTCTGGCAGGTCTCAGAGTGCCCCCTTCCTGTGAGCTTGTGGTCGGCGGGGAGCCCCAGTGCTGGTCTGAGGGCAGCTGTCTGCTCTTCGATGACTCCTTCCTCCACAGGGCCTTTCACGAGGGTAAGAGGGACTTAAAGGGGGACCTGGTCTGGGTCTTCTTCTTCTTTAGTGTTTAAATAGTTTGTTGTTCATGTAAAAGGTGTCTGGAGAGTCAAAGCCCAAAGTCCAGGTCCAGAGGGTGTTTGAAAACTCAACGCCTCCAATCAAATCTGTTCTTCCATAAAGTGGTGATGTCACCAAGTAACTCATTAGCATAACATCCACAAGTCGCTTGTTTGTCCCGCCCTCGAACAAAGCTAGTCAGAGAGGAGCCGAGCGTGGAGGGAGACAAACTTTAATGTCCTTCGAATGGACTTCGAGGCTGGGATTCATTGAGCGGTGAACCAATCAGAGCAGACTGGGCTTTTTGGGGCGGGAGGGGCAGGAAGGTCAAACAAGAAGCAGCAGAGCGTGATGGGGGAAATTCACTGAAGCATGAAAACATGTTCTAGTAGGAACCTGAAGAACAAGTAGGAACCAGAACCGGTCCTCTTTCAAACCGAATCTCTTATTGCTCTTAATATTCCATTAAGAAGGTTTGTCCTTAAAAATCTGACCCACAATGCTTTGTGTCTACAGGTGGTGCAGACGACGGGCCCAGGGTAGTCTTCATGGTGGACCTCTGGCACCCCAACGTGGCCGCCGCCGAGAGACAAGCCTTGGACTACATTTTTACCCCGGGTCGCCTGGAAGACCGGGAAGGGAAATAGGCGTGGGACCCGGGAGACCGGATCGGGAGCAACTCTTTTTCCTTTTTTCCTTTCTGCCTCCAGCTTTCACTTTCACCATGTACATATTCTCCGTCTCATACAGTATCGCCCAGAACCCCTCTGACCAATCATTGGGCCTCTTTTATCCGTCACGTAAAAGACGATCGCTCACGCAGCCGTTACGTTAATGCTAACGCCACCGCGCTGACATGTGAGCTTATTTCCACTTATTTCATTTTTTAATATTTGAATGTTTAATGCATTTGTTTGGTTATAAACATTTTTGCATTTCTCATCAAATTTTCATTTCTAACAGTGTCTCCTAGCGAAGCGAACGTTAATCTCGCCGTTGGCAGCAGGTTTAGGTCCGTAGGCCTGTTCCTCCCTCGTCCTGATCTGGAGCCTGACGGAGCATCTATTGGCCCTGAGCTCCACCCGACACTCACTAAACATGTTGGGTAGAGCAAGAGATCTTCAACGTGGGGGTCTGAGACCCCTACAGGATCTGCAGAGTTACTGCAGGGGGTCCCCGATTTTATTTGATCCCAAACTTATTTTCTTCCAAAAATGTAAATATGTCCAAAAATCCACCTTAACATCAATACCACCTATAATAAGCAAATATAAATCTTACTGTTTGTTTAATATTATGTTGAGAAATTGTGATAAAATAGAATTAAAATATGAATCTGTCAACTATTATTATTTATTTTATTTATTATTTTAGTACTGTTATACATGGAACTATAGGCTGCTCCACACATTACTATTGTTTAATAAGGAACACAGTTTTATAGGATATGTAATAGGGGGTCCCTTTACCAGGTCTCTGTAGGCCTTGGGGGTCCCTCCACCAGGTCTCTATAGGCCTTGGGGGTCCCTCCACCAGGTCTCTGTAGGCCTTGGGGGTCCCTCCACCAGGTCTCTATAGGCCTTGGGGGTCCCTCCACCAGGTCTCTATAGGCCTTGGGGGTCCCTCCACCAGGTCTCTATAGGCCTTGGGGGTCCCTCCACCAGGTCTCTGTAGGCCTTGGGGGTCCCTCCACCAGGTCTCTGTAGGCCTTGGGGGTCCCTCCACCAGGTCTCTATAGGCCTTGGGGGTCCCTCCACCAGGTCTCTGTAGGCCTTGGGGGTCCCTCCACCAGGTCTCTATAGGCCTTGGGGGTCCCTCCACCAGGTCTCTATAGGCCTTGGGGGTCCCTCCACCAGGTCTCTGTAGGCCTTGGGGGTCCCTCCACCAGGTCTCTATAGGCCTTGGGGGTCCCTCCACCGGGTCTCTATAGGCCTTGTGGGTCCCTCCACCGGGTCTCTGTAGGCCTTGGGGGTCCCTCCACCAGGTCTCTATAGGCCTTGGGGGTCCCTCCACCTGGTCTCTATAGGCCTTGGGGGTCCCTCCACCTGGTCTCTATAGTCCTTGGGGGTTCTTGGCCTGAAAACGTTTAAGACCTCTGGGCTAGAGTGTTGCTACTTAGCATCTAATGCTAACTCTTACATTTCCCCCCTAAAGGGCTAAATAAACAATTCACCGTTTTCAGTCACTTAAGTTGCACGTTTTCATTCAAACCACGACTCGGCGGTCAGTGTGGGCTTTTTCTTTTTCACACGTTTTCTGTGGTTTTAGTGCTGGTTTAGATCAAACCAGGAGAACGTGAAGCTAAAGCTGACAAATAAGTGTTCACTCTGAAAACGTCGTAGCGGGGCTTTATGACCAAACTGTTTCTAAATGAAAGAAGAAGAGAGAGTTTGATGGATGTGACGACGATAACGGAGGTCCAATGTTGATCATGACATGAATGTTTAGAGACGCAGCTAACGTCTGTTGTACGGAAGAGGAGCGGTGCCTCATGGGAAATTTTCTTTCCTGAGATTCTTTTCTTTTTTTCTCAGAATTGTGCGATGGTGTATTAGGGCCTCCATAGGTATACAAATAAGAAATTAAAAAACGGGAAGGGGAGGGGCAATATTATGAGAATGTTTTTTTTTTTTTTTAGATTAAAGTCGTACAATTATGAGAAAAACGTGGATAACTGATTTGGACGCGATGAACAGGATCGCAGTCGTATAATGAGATGATGCCACCGACTGAGAATATTTCACCTTTTTTTCTTGTAAATGTACGACTTTAATCTCGAACATTTTGAGATTTTTCTCCATTAAAAATATTACTAATAATATTCCTTCAATAGCCCGAATACAGCATCGTAGAATTGTGACTTCAAAGACTCTGAACTAAAAAAAAAAAAAATCTTCCTATGGCACCAATCGTCTTCCGTACTGCCGGTGTGTAGTTTATTGTGCAAAAAAAAAAAAAAGAATCCTGCTTTCTAAGCCGTGGTTAGATAAGCACATTTTTAGGCCTGTGCTGTAACATGAGATGAAGCGTTTTTGGTAAATTTACTAAACTCTTGTAATTTGGTTGTATTTGATATCGAGGTTTGTATTTCTGTAAATAGGGTCGATGATTTGAGATGATTGTCTTCAATGCTATAACTATTGTGTTGTCTGGATTTACAGCTGAAAGGGATGGTTGCGTTTCATCCTCCGTTTCTCGAATAAACCCATGAACTCATCCTGGTAGATTTCCATTTGTGGATCCTGTAAAAATGCTTATGAAGTACTTTTCTCTGTTCTGTGATGCATTTATTTTGAATCACTCTGTAACTTTGCAGCGCCATATTCGGTATCCATTATTAAAGCCGCGGTCCTTAATTCTCCGACAGCACCTCATGGAAGTGTGTGTGTGTGTGTGTGTGCACGCGCACAAACGTAACCTTTCAGCAGCTTTGCATCTCCTCGATTTGCAAATGTTTACAAAGTAATTTACAAGTAATTTACAAAGCTGTTTACAACGCGGGACGCCGCCGACACTCACATTGAGATGTCCATAAATTAGGTTTAAAAAATCCCGAGTTACGAAAAACACTCATTCCCCCTGAAGCATCTGCTTTTACATATTTATATATATATACGGTGTGTGACGGGGCAGCCATGTTGTTTACATTAGGATGGAGGATTTTGTCCTTTACCACGTTCTTGTGTGGATTTTGAACAGTATTTCTGTACATTTAATAAATGGTCGAGTATCTTATTTAACCAGCTGTTGTCGGAGGTGTCGCTTTTTATGTGAAACCAGATGTTTGACTTCACACTGTGTGTATGCTCTTTTATTATATTATTATATTAAACAGGACCTATTATTATTATTATTATTATTATTATTTTTGTTATTCAGGTTCCTACTAAAACATCTTTAGATGCTTTAATGCTAAATAATTTACTTATTTTCCCATCAGGCCTCGCTGCAGCGGCTATTCTCAGCCTCTCTCTGAAACCTCTGTTTGACCTCCTGCCCCTCCCTCCCAAAAAGCCCAATCTGCCCCGCCCCCTCACCAGAGCCAGATACCAGGAGTTGTTCTGCTGAGGAATAATGATTAAAAAAGAAGTCCAGATGAAGTTCACCTTCCACGCTTACTAGCTCCGTTTGGGGGCGGGACTAACTAGCGGCTGGGCGGATATTATGCTAATGAGTTACTTAGTGACATCACTACGTTACGGGAGAAAAGATTTGAATTTAGGCGTTTGAATCAGTTTCTGTCGGGGAGAGGAACTTCCTCTGGACCTGGACTTTGGACTCCGACTCTCTGGAGACCCTTTACATGCAAACAAACTCTAAACACTGAAGGAAATGAAGGAAGCAGAAAGGCATTGTGGGTCGTCTTTGATCAAACTGAACCTCCAGCATTGAATAACGACGTCCTGAAGGAGTCGAGCGCTTCATTAGAGGAGGTTTAAGCTGCTTTAGATCTGATAACAACAGCGAGAGGACAGAAGGTTTTCAGTGGGATGGTTGGTGCCACCGGGGGGGCGGGGCAGCTACTTCCTGTCAGAGTTATGGAGGAACGCCGGAGCGTCTTCGTTAATGTTGACTAACCATGTTTCAGGTTCACCTTTAAATCCGGCTCGGCAGCCAAACGAGGATTCACAGCACAGTGTACGTTGTCCTTTGTGGGCCGAGTATAAAGAGACAGACAGACACACGACTTTCACCCAGGAGAAGGCTGTTCGTGTCCCGTGCTAAAACTAAGTCGCCAGTCACGTTAATGTCCCGCTCTTTCCCTTAAAGCCAATGTCACGTTCATGTGATGTGCATGAAAGTTAAAATATTCCGAAGTTTTCAGCATGAAAGGGGCGGAGTCAATGTCACACTTTACCCCAGCAGCCAATCAAGTCGACCAGGAGGCGGGCTCTACTACTCCCTTCCAGTTTTGATGGCGCCACGTGCTAGGAGTGATGAAAGGTTGGTATTCGTGGTTTTAACTACAAATTTGTTTCTTTTTATGATATTTTTCCTTCATCCAACAGCGTCGTCAAACATCCGATCAGCTGCCAAGTGGCTTCTGGCCAACTTCCTGTCAGTATCTCTTTGGGGAAACAGGGAGGCGGGACTTAAGGTTGGGAGGAATTTGATTTGATGGCTGGTACTTGTTAGCCACTTAGTTCGTTTTTTTGGGAAGAGACCAAATATCGGATTTTGATAATAAAATACGAAGAAATGTATATTTCTGTCGATTAAAATCCCCAAACTTGATCGGGATCTGACTCATACAGCTGAGCTAGTGTGAGTCATCACAGAATAACTGAGGGGGGGTTATTGCCTCAGATATAAATAATGAAATAATATTCCGTCCACTAGGAGGACAGATGTTGTTATTATCTATGTTCATATATGATATGATGGATTACTGTGTTTGTGTTTCTACATCCGGGATATATCTGTGGGCTTTAGATTTCATCTGTACTGATCCGAAGACAGTTTGATATCTTACTACCGTCCGCGGCCACGTCACGGCCACGCGGACAGCATCAATGAAACGGTGACGCGCTCGGCTGTCTGCGCGCGCGCCGGCCGCGCTGCACCGCACAGGAAACCAGGTAGCCGAAGTTAACGGGGGCTCCGCTATGCTAACGTGAGACGACTATGGAGGGGGGACCCGCCAGACCAGACCCGCAGCCATGAGCGCCTCCTTTCCCAAATCTGAATCCACGACCTCCTTGCTGAAGTCTGCGGCGAGGAGACCGACACACCTCCCTGAACGCACCGCAGAGAGCCGGAGGAGTCAGCACCAGCACCAGCACCAGCACCAGCACCAGCACCACCACCGTCCCGCGGCGCTCCAGACCAGCAGCAAAGCCGAGGAGTCCTTCTGGTCTGCCGAGTGCGACATCAGCGCCCGGAGACCCCTGTGCCACCCGTCCGTCCTCGGAGACCCGGACGGTAGTAGTGATGCAGCCGCGGGGGTCAAGTGTAAGTCACGTGCCCCCCACGGCCAAGTCCCCGACCCGCCGGAGCCGAACGGCGACGCGGGCCGAGGCGCGCGGGAGCGCTGCAGGGCGTCCAAGCCCACCGCACACCGGCACCACCACCGCAGGAAGCACCGGCAGGAGGACCGTGCATCGGCGGGGGCGGCGGCTGGGGCGGCGGGACCACCTGAAGCACCCGAGCATCCGCGTCGCTGCACGCACGCGCGCGCACGCCCGGTCCCCAGGGTGCCCTCCCTGTCGGACAGCACCGACGACAGGGCTCCTCTGTGCGAGCCGCGGGACCACAAGGGGTCCGGTTCGGCTCACGGCAGCGTTCCGGTCAGCAGTCCGACCCCGTCCTCGTGCTCCCTGGTCCCGCTGTCCAGCAGGTCCTCGCGCCGGTCCCGGAGGTCCAGCGCCGCGTCTTCCGCGTCCGACGTCAATTTACGCACCATCCTCAACTCCCTGTTCGGGCAGGTAAGACCCGGATCCGGATTATCATCAGTTAGTTCAGCAGCACAACAGAAACCAGGTCCCAAATGATGTCAAACTTAATTAGGAGATGATTCTAATGGGAAGCTCACTAATTGATCACGTGATTGACGGCCCATCAATGTCTCTAATAGGCTCAATCTAAAAATAGAAAATGCATTAAATTTGTCTTGAAAACACATGAAGTGTTGCGTGTTTACGTTCAGAGGAACAGGATCCTTATGTAATCTAACTACAGCACCTCCTCCACCTCCTCTCCCTCCTCCCGCCTCGCTGAGTGGATGAGAGGTGGAAGTCTCTGATGTGCTAATATGGATTCGGTCAAAGAAAATACATCAACGTCCTGGCGTCACTAAATCACGCTATTTTCAGCCTTTTATTATTCACACAAAAGAGGAAAAAGACTTTAATAATAGAAAGCTACCGGTTCTGGTGGGATGTTGAGGATTTGGATCAGGAACCAGCAGGTGAACCCTCAGATATGAAACCGACACGGAGCTCAGCCATGAAAACCTGGAAGCATCGCTGTGAAAACATGATCGTGACCTCCAAGCGGTCTTGGAGGGACTGAACGATGCCTTCCAAGTCCATCTTTAGTGTTCCTCTCCGTGTGGAGCGATGGTGATGGTGATCAGGGAGGACCAGAGTTTGGAAGCTTTGTGTTTATTCTGGTTATCTGGTCAGACATCTGTGTGCTCGTGGAGACTAACGGTCTGTTTGTTCCTCTGTGATGCTGCTGGAGGTCACCGTGACCTTGTCTGGGCCTGCAGAGGGCAGCCGAGGAGGTGAGCCAAGAAAAACATATGCAGAAATATATGAATCCAGAAGGAAATAGGTCTTTACATGGACGTCGTCATGGTGACGTCACCCGTTGGTTTAATACACTAAGGGTTTGAACTTTGGCATCTTTTTATTTCTGCAACCAGTGACGGAAGTGACCATATTTGGACTGGAGGAGCAACGGGTGGATCAGATGAACACAAGCGGCACCCTTACTGGATCTGGATCCATGTGGATTCTGGTGGGAAGCTGCAAAGTTAGCTTCATAATTCAAGGTCAACTTTACAGCGAAGTGTTAAAGTCATTTTAGTAGCTAACTAGCATTGGTAGCGTGGTAGAGACCTGTCAATCAGCAGATAAGCCCCGCCCCCTAAAGCATCCCCTGCTTTCTGGTCTGGTGGACTCTAAATGGACCATAATGTACTAAATGAACATCATGCTGGATTGAAGAAGACTTGAAACTAGAGATTGAGACCATAAACTCATGTTTACAATGTTTACTGAGATAATACATCAAGAGAGAAGTAGGACCATTTTCTCATAGACTTCTATACAACCAGAGAGGAGTCGCCCCCTGGTGGCCAGCAGAGAGAAGTAGGACCATTTTCTCATAGACTTCTATACAACCAGAGAGGAGTCGCCCCCTGGTGGCCAGCAGAGAGAAGTAGGACCATTTTCTCATAGACTTCTATACAACCAGAGAGGAGTCGCCCCCTGGTGGCCAGCAGAGAGAAGTAGGACCATTTTCTCATAGACTTCTATACAACCAGAGAGGAGTCGCCCCCTGGTGGCCAGCAGAGAGAAGTAGGACCATTTTCTCATAGACTTCTATACAACCAGAGAGGAGTCGCCCCCTGGTGGCCAGCAGAGAGAAGTAGGACCATTTTCTCATAGACTTCTATACAACCAGAGAGGAGTCGCCCCCTGGTGGCCAGCAGAGAGAAGTAGGACCATTTTCTCATAGACTTCTATACAACCAGAGAGGAGTCGCCCCCTGGTGGCCAGCAGAGAGAAGTAGGACCATTTTCTCATAGACTTCTATACAACCAGAGAGGAGTCGCCCCCTGGTGGCAAGCAGAGAGAAGTAGGACCATTTTCTCACAGACTTCTATACAACCAGAGAGGAGTCGCCCCCTGGTGGCCAGCAGAGAGAAGTAGGACCATTTTCTCACAGACTTCTATACAACCAGAGAGGAGTCGCCCCCTGGTGGCCAGCAGTGAGAAGTAGGACCATTTTCTCATAGACTTCTATACAACCAGAGAGGAGTCGCTCCCTGGTGGCCAGCAGAGAGAAGTAGGACCATTTTCTCACAGACTTCTATACAACCAGAGAGGAGTCGCCCCCTGGTGGCCAGCAGAGAGGATGACAGTTTAAGGCACTTTAGCCTTGGCTTCACTTTTTCGGATGTTGGCCTGCTAGTTCTAGTAAACTCGCCTGGTAGATTTTCACGTCCTAGAAAGTGAACTTGAACCTGACCCTGAAGGAGATCTGACCCTTTATCTCTCGTTCTTTTCGTGTCAGTGAATCTTTGTTTGATTTCATCGCTCACCAGAGTTTGGTCGGAGTCACAGGTCGGGTGAAATACCTCACAGACATCTTCTTTTCCTTTAATAGGCATCATTTCTGTTTCCCTGCTTGGCCTCTTTTCCCTCTCTCTCTCTCTCTCTCTCTCTCTCTCTCTCTCTCTGGCTGCTCTTATACTATTCCTACCTTTGCTCGCCCGGGTCGGTGTTCTCCACTGTGTTTCTCACCCAGCTGTAGTCCAGCACCGCCGGGTCTTCATGGGTCTGGCTCTCGTTTGCACTTGTCTCACAATCCGAGCCGCAGATTTACGGGAGAAAAGGTCCTCATGGTCCTTTATAGAGTCTCTTTTCTCCTCTGGTCTGATGGGAAACTGCTTGGACTGGCCTCTGAGAACGGTAGGCTGCTCTCCCATCACTCCCAGTCCTCCCTGGGGTTTACTTTGGTAGGCTTGTTAAACTGGAAACTGGACAGAAAGTCTTGCATGCGGTTGTGTTTGTTGTGAGTCAGCTATCGTGTTGCAAAGTGGATTTAGAAATAGATTTATATTGTTTTGTTATGATCTTTACAAAAGCTTCAGAGTTATTCCAGAAAGTTTTGCATTATTAATATCCATGCTGTTTTATATTCTCCAGTTCGTTTAGTTAAACGTGTTAAGTTCGTGTATTTTTTGAGTACCGTACGTCTTTCCGTGATCACAACATATGCAGCCGGCTCTCTCTTCATCTCTCAGCTTCCGAGTGTGTTTACTGTTCCCGTGACAGTGTATAAGTGTGAGCTGCCGGCCCGACAGCATGGCCGGTAAACTGTTATGAGTGATGAGTGGAAAGTTGGCTGTTTTATTCTTGTGTTTTGCATTTGACATAATAGAGAGGTTCACTCGTGTCTTTGCATTTAATCTACCGCGTCGTCTCTGACTCTCACCTTGTGTATACCTTTAAATCCACTCTGGTCTCTAAGATGCTCCAGGATGCCCAGGCGAGGTGCCGAGGGGTGATCACCTGCGAGGAGATGGGCCGGGCGGGGTTTCTGGGGCCGTATCAGGACGCCGTCGTTTCCGTGACACAAAGCTGCGTTCTGGTGAGCAACATGCGGTTGCAAACCTGTGTCTTCCTGAGTAAAGCCGCGGCCACGTGCAGGCAGGCTGTACGTAAGTCTGGGAACACTACTCTCTCACCTGTCTGTACCTTTCAGCACAATGTCTAACCCAGATAGAGATCTATACCCCACCTGCAACAGCTCATGAGAAAATGGTCCTACTTCTCTCTGCTGGCCACCAGGGGGCGACTCCTCTCTGGTTGTATAGAAGTCTATGAGAAAATGGTCCTGCTTCTCTCTGCTGGCCACCAGGGGGCGACTCCTCTCTGGTTGTATAGAAGTCTATGAGAAAATGGTCCTACTTCTCTCTGCTGGCCACCAGGGGGCGACTCCTCTCTGGTTGTATAGAAGTCTATGAGAAAATGGTCCTACTTCTCTCTGCTGGCCACCAGGGGGCGACTCCTCTCTGGTTGTATAGAAGTCTATGAGAAAATGGTCCTACTTCTCTCTGCTGGCCACCAGGGGGCGACTCCTCTCTGGTTGTATAGAAGTCTATGAGAAAATGGTCCTACTTCTCTCTGCTGGCCACCAGGGGGCGACTCCTCTCTGGTTGTATAGAAGTCTATGAGAAAATGGTCCTACTTCTCTCTGCTGGCCACCAGGGGGCGACTCCTCTCTGGTTGTATAGAAGTCTATGAGAAAATGGTCCTACTTCTCTCTGCTGGCCACCAGGGGGCGACTCCTCTCTGGTTGTATAGAAGTCTATGAGAAAATGGTCCTACTTCTCTCTGCTGGCCACCAGGGGGCGACTCCTCTCTGGTTGTATAGAAGTCTATGAGAAAATGGTCCTACTTCTCTCTGCTGGCCACCAGGGGGCGACTCCTCTCTGGTTGTATAGAAGTCTATGAGAAAATGGTCCTACTTCTCTCTTGATGTATTATCTCAGTAAACATTGTAAACATGAGTTTATGGTCTCAATCTCTAGTTTCAAGTCTTCTTCAATCCAGCATGATGTTCATTTAGTACATTATGGTCCATTTAGAGTCCACCAGACCAGGAAGCAGGGGATGCTTTAGGGGGCGGGGCTTACCTGCTGATTGACAGGTCGCCACCAATGCTAGTTAGCTAGCACTTAGCAGTAAAGTTGACCTTGAATTATAGAAGCTAACTTTAGCAGCTTCCCAGCATGATTGTCTCTAACGCTGGGTTAGTGACCATCGGTTGTACACTTTTCAAGATGCATTGTGGGATACTTGAGTGCACCACATAGGGTATAATAACTGTAGTGGCTGCAGAGGTTTACTTCACAGATATGAGAGTGGAGTCGATGTTCTCTGAGGATTTATTTTCAGAACAACTTCCTGTTCTTGGATACTCATTTACAACCCGCTATCAATCAATCAATCAATCAATCAATCAATCAATGTATGGGTGAATTTCACATTTTTTTCCACTTTCAAGTCCAGTAATGGAGGTGATTTTAAGTTGATGAGGTCATGATTGTCGGATCGGCCGTTGATGCGTCCTCCTGCTCGTGTGTTTTCTACGTGAGCGGTTCCGGTCAGACAGTCCTTTTTTGCTTGATGTCAACACTCGGTGTTGTGTTTAGACTCCTCGCTGCTCCTGCTGTTTAACCCCTGAGGGCTTCTGGGATATGTCTGCCTCCCTCTCTGCCCTTTAAAGGTTGCGTTCATTATGAGTGAGCGCCATGGGGGGAAATAAAATAGACACCGTTGCATTCTTCTGTGAACTCGGAGGGTTGTGTTTCCCGCTCGTGCTTTTGTGAGGAATTTATAAGTATTTCTATACCGGGAGTGTTTTTTGTCATCGTGTGTAAACGCTTCAGACGCCTTTTTCACCCAGAAAGCTGAGGGTTGCTATGGAGGAAGTTGATGATTTGGGTTCGGGCTTCACTCGGGTGTCGGTACGTTTCGGAGGCAGCTCAGATACGGACTCGTTCTGTTCGTCGTGATGTTTAATCACGTTTCATCATGTGCTTCTGTTGTTGTACCAATCAATGATTTCTTGCCGTCTCTTCACAGGACCGAGAGCTTCGGCCGGAGGAAATGGACGGTGAGTTTCAAACAGAACGTAGATTATTTTGGTCAAAGTGCTTTTGCAGAACAAACAGAAAGGTTGTGGATGAGGCGACAGGATTCCCGTCGCTGATGATATTATAGTTGTTGTTGTTGTTGCTCCACAGAGTTGCGGGATGCTTTCAAAGAGTTCGACAAGGACAAGGACGGCTTCATCAGCTGTAAAGACCTCGGGAACTGCATGAGGACGATGGGATACATGCCCACGGAGATGGAGCTGATCGAGCTGAGTCAGCAGATCAACATGAACCGTGAGGAGCTCACTGCGTTGGTTTCTGTCTGTGTGTCGTGGTTTAAAGTTTGTGTTCGCCAATTTGTTTGTGTTCCGTCCGAAGTGGGAGGTCATGTTGATTTTGAGGATTTCGTAGAGCTGATGGGCCCTAAACTCCTCGCCGAAACGGCAGACATGATCGGAATAAAGGAGTTAAAAGAGGCATTCAGAGAGGTAAGGTTGACCCGGCTTCCTGTCGCTCGGCTCCCGTTTCACGCTTTCATCGTTACCGCCGTTTTTTTTCTCTGGTTTTGATTCTCAGTTCGATACGAACGGAGACGGCGCCATCAGCACATCCGAGCTGCGAGACGCGATGAGGAAGTTGCTGGGCCAACAGGTGAGAGTCGCAGACGACAAGGAGACTCTGAAAGGTTCGGGAAGGAATACCGGCTGACAAGCTTTTCTTTCCCCCAGGTCGGTCTGAAGGAAGTGGAAGACATCCTGAGGGACGTTGACCTGAACGGTGACGGCCTCGTCGACTTCGAGGGTAAATAAACTTCTAAAGAAACGACATTTCCAGACTCTCTTATGTATAACGATGAATGAATCAGGAGGCGGGACTTAACGATGGGAGGGATTTGATTTGACGCTTGAAAAGATTAACTCACTATCTTCTCTAGCTGTGAGCCGCTAATTAGCAGACTGATTGATGGATTTCATGATATTATTGCTGATGTAAGCACGTGTTATATTTTGTTTGCAAGAGAAAGAAGAAAATGGCATTTAATGTAAACATATGAAGACTTCTGCTAACACATGACAATGTTGCTAAGGTTGATCAGTGGTGAAAACTGAATTGGTATGAATTTGGGATGATGTCATCAGTCCAATCAATCCGTTTAATGGCTGCGTTTTGCTTCAAAGGGCGTCTTCTATCAAAAATGAAGATTAGATTTTTTTACGTTCCTATTGTGACGTCCGACAGGACACTTTTATTTCTGAAGGTATCGTCCGTTTGAAGTTGTCTCAGATGTTTTTCTGCCACCACAACACTCAGAGACTTTTTTTCGTTCTCCTCACAGAGTTTGTCCGAATGATGTCTCGCTGAGTCCGATGAAAGAATCGGTCCTGAATGTGAAGCCGCGTCCGCTCGCTACACTCGACCGTGTACAACCGGAGGACGCGCCGAGATCTCTGAGCCAAGCCGATCTGAACGACACTGGAATCCCAAACGGAGCAGCGAGGCGTCGACCTCACGCTTTCAATCCGAGTTCACGTGTTCTTCCTGAACGTCTCCAGGGACGAGGACACGCCGTAGCCTAGCCCATGAATGTCCAACTGAAACCCTTTTTCTTTGCACTTTAATTCTCACTTACTGACTTCCTGTGTGGATCGATCGCCGGTGTCCTGTCACATCTTTAGCGCAATAAGTCGAAATAATGTTGCTTTGATGTCGTCGATTGTGAGTACGATGGCGTGTCAGGGCCACTGTAGGAAAAAAACGGAAAAAAAAAAAACTTAGAGAGAGAGAGGGGGCAGTATTCTGAGAAAACAGTTTTGTAAGTTTATGACAATGCTAACAACCGGCATCTATGCTAGCTAACTTCCCATGAATGTAGGCATTGTAAACAAGTTGCTTGACCAGATGTTTGCCGTTGCTATGACAACAAGTGAAAGCTACCGCTAGCATCTTAGCCCAACCGCCCCGATCAATAAACACCCATAAGATGACAATTTGGCCTTGTATAAATAAAACCAACAATAAGCATCAACATCATCACCCTAAGGACCTAAGGATGTCACACGTTGGGATGATTCATTACAAACATTTGTGGGAAGTTAGCTAGCATAGATGCTGGTTGTTAGCATCATAATTAACTTACAAATTTGCGACTTTATAAAATCCCTTTTTTTCCGGTAATATTTCCCACCTCTCTCGGCTCCGTTTTTTTTTCATACACTGGCCCTGATACGCCGTCCTATGCGAGAGCAAATGTCTTTTTTTATTTTATTTTTTTTACATTTTGTGTTATTAAATTGTAAGTGGACAATTGGTCAACACCTGTATCGTACCTGTGTGACCATCTGTGATTTTTTTTTCCCGCTGTGCCAGTCGAGTCCTGCAGATGCGTCGTCGCTCTCTGAAAATGAACATGCCACGAAGAGAAGCTCCGATTAATGAGAAAACAGAACTACGTTTCCTGTACGTTCTTTGCTGTGGTGCATCATGGGAAGTTATAAGCTATTTGCAGAGATGCTGCAGCTCTGGTTTGCAGCGTTGAATACTCACGTTTTAAATGTCTTTAATGTCGCTTTGGGAACAAGTAACGTTTGCTAAATGTCTGAGATCGTACTGTAGGAACGCCACTGTACCTCCAGTGGATGTGCTTGTGTTGCGCCTGTAACCGTACGTCACCGTCCATATGATTGTAGTCGTGGCAACGCGCCACACATCTGTCATCCAAGCCTTTTTTTATGCATGCCAAAGAGAAGGAAGTCATTCAATTCAGTATGCAGATTTGCATTTTTTTTTGTCTTAACGAAGTGAACAAAAAATATTTCGACAAGTTAACTGTAGAAAAATAAAAATGTGTTTACATGAAGGACCCTCTCTCTGTGGTGATGTTGCCAAAGTAAATCGATATGGTCCAAAATGGATTTTGTTTTGTTATATAGATTAGAAATTATATGTTTGTTTTGGTGTGGAACATAGTCTGTGTATAAAAGGGGACGTTGTCATGGTGACGTCACCCGTTGGTTTGGGGACTACAGTTTTGAAACCTAAAGTTCAGCATTTTAGCCGTCGACATCTTGGTATTATTTGTAACCAGTAGATGGAAGTGGCCATTTTTTGACTGTGGAGGAGCGACGGGTGGCTCTGCGGAACACAAGCAGCACCCTTACTGGATCTGGATCCATGTGGATTCCGGTGTGTAGCTGCTAACAAAGTTAGCTTCATTATTGAAGGTCAACTTTACAGCGAAGTGTTAAAGTCATCTTAGCTAACTAGCATTGGTAGCATGGTAGTGACCTGTCAATCAGCAGGTAAGCCCCGCCCCCTAAAGCATCCCCTGCTTTCTGGTCTGGTGGACTCTAAATGGACCATAATGTACTAAATGAACATCATGCTGGATTAAAGAAGACTTGAAACTAGAGATTGAGACCATAAACTCATGTTTACAATGTTTACTGAGATAATACATCAAGAGAGAAGTAGGACCATTTTCTCATAGACTTCTATACAACCAGAGAGGAGTCGCCCCCTGGTGGCCAGCAGAGAGAAGTAGGACCATTTTCTCATAGACTTCTATACAACCAGAGAGGAGTCGCCCCCTGGTGGCCAGCAGAGAGAAGTAGGACCATTTTCTCATAGACTTCTATACAACCAGAGAGGAGTCGCCCCCTGGTGGCCAACGGAGAGAAGTAGGACCATTTTCTCATAGACTTCTATACAACCAGAGAGGAGTCGCCCCCTGGTGGCCAGCAGAGAGAAGTAGGACCATTTTCTCATAGACTTCCATACAACCAGAGAGGAGTCGCCCCCTGGTGGCCAGCAGAGAGAAGTAGGACCATTTTCTCATAGACTTCTATAAAACCAGAGAGGAGTCGCCCCCTGGTGGCCAGCAGAGAGAAGTAGGACCATTTTCTCCTAGACTTCTATACAACCAGAGAGGAGTTGCCCCCTGGTGGCCAGCAGAGGTAATTACTTGTACTTCTCAATCTATTCTGTTTATGTTAGAGTCTTGATGTCCAAATGTCCTCATCAGTATACGGGTATAGCACTGTGTGCTGTCGCTCCATGCATTCAGCACAAACCTCCTTATCTATTATTCATACAGGTCTCTGGTCCGGCTGCGTAACCTTTACTTGCAGAAACCTCCACAGTCATCACTTCAACATAAGTGTTCATGGCTGTTTTGTGTCCCCCTGTGACCTTTCGCCTTCACTTCTCATTCTACAAACAATTCATAAGTGACACGTTACTAAAGACATAATCATAAAGTGATCCGAGGCTGAACTGAGGAAGCCGTCAAACAGGCTTTTGCTTGATTTCAAACTAGGAAATAAACTGTGCAACATTAAAAATTATCAGTGCAAGAGTTATTTTTCAGGTAGAACGAGTTCAGGAGAGTGTTGCAGGCACGAACAACACCCACTACATGCCCCCCCCCCCCAACGTGCAACAAACCGTTTGCCCATTTGCTTATTCAAAGTGGGCAAACATTATGACTTTGAAGGATTTGGCTGTGAATATTCTACAAATATTGATACAAAATATATATATACAGAGGATTGTCCAGTTCTATGTTTGCTTCCTTTTAAGGATGGATGCTATTTCAAGGTATGTTTTAAAAACAAAACAAAACAAAACAAAACAAAATGAAACACCTGTCATCTACAGAAGTAGTGCTGTTGCCATAGCAACTGTCTTCATTCATTCCTCTCTGCTCTGTCGACTACTGCGCCGTGTGCGCGCTGCGTTGGACTCTTGTGATTGGATAAGACGCGGACCATACCATACCGGAAGGAGGGAAGGGGGAGGAGGAGAGATTTCTTAAAGAACACGAGTACTATAGGGTTTTTTTCGTTCTTTTGTGTATGTATGTATGTAAGTATATATATATATATATATATAATATATATATATATATATATATATATATATATAAAAATTAATCTTAAAACTGACACTTTATACGTCACTCAAATGAGAATGACGAGGAGGGGGGATCACATCAACACTATACTCCCTTGACGACGAAAAAAAGAGCTTCAGTCTACCTGTATGAATACGCTCTTGATGGAAATGTGTTCAAAGATGATGAATATCGCCATTTGTACACTGTGACACCAAAGCGGGGACGTGATTGGTTGTCTGATTGGGGAACCGCCTTTAAACAGGGGAAAGACTTCTGATTGGCCAGCGCGCGCTGTCAATCATCTGCCAACGGCGAGGGGAACTCTCGGAGGACAACGCTCGCGCCGCTCCGCCTCCTCGCCTGCAAACGGGCAGCAGCTGTAGCTACCAGCAGCTAGCAGCAGCCGGAGGACGCGGACGCTGGCTCGGATGCACACTTTGAATGAAAGTCGGCGTAGCAGAGGCTGCTGTTGCCATCAGCAACTGAGAATAGCTCCTCGGCCGTAAAGTTGCCCTTACGGTCAGGTGAGACCGTGTTATAGCAAGAGAGGAGGTGGAAGAGGAAGAAGAAGAGGAGGAGGTGGATGAGGAGGTGAGACAGGCTTACACGCTAGCGAAAGACGGGTTCGGGACATCTGTGGAAAGGTAAAGGTAAGAAGAAGCGTGAATGTTCGCCGGTCTCACGTACACAAGTATTTCTGGTTAGACAAGTGTGGTTAGCTAGGCTAGCTAGCTAGCTAGTCGTATTAGCTATTTTAGTTGGCTTAAAGTTAATTTTCACAGAAGCCATGTGTCATCATTAAGATGTGACAGCAGATTTAATTCCACGGTTTGTGTGTGTGTGTGTGTGTGTGTGTGTGTGTGTGTGTGTGTGTGTGTGTGATGTGTGTGTGCTCACGCTAACTAACCGGCGTTAACGTTAGCACGACCGGCTAACCCGAGGTATCATGTTGCATGTCCTTAAAGGAGCTAACGTTAGCTGCCGTCTCTCGCTAGCTCGACCCATACGTGGAGACGTTTACATGCGGGTGTTTTAAACGACAGGCCGATTAACCGACCCGGTTGTCTCCCCTAAGGACCGAGGGGTGGGGGAGCAATGCAGCTGGTCGCCGGGCTGCTCGCAGCGGGGCTGCTGTCGCTGCTGCTGGCGGGGCGGTGCTGCTCCGCGGACGGCGGGGGCCTCAGCCTCGCCGAGCGGGTGATCTGGGCTGTGAACTGCGGCGGCGAGTCGCACGTAGACGTCCACGGCATCCACTTCAGGAAGGACCCGCTGGAAGGGAAGCTCGGCAAAGGTGAGCAGGCGGACAGCTATGGGGTCTGGGTTTTTTATTTACCTGCAAAAAAAAAAAGTGTTGGCATGGTGGGGGTGAAATGTCACTGTGAAGATGTATTAAAAAATATATGAAATCAGAAACGGACATTCGTAGCTCTGCTTTCTGGTCCCGGGCTTCCGCCAGTAGACCACAAGCTAATGAGGAGTCAGCATTGCGGACCGCAGCTCCGCCCCTCTCAGCCGGCGGAGGAAGCAGGTTGATATGATCAACTGTTCCGTGCAGAGAGGGTGCAGGTCTAATTCTGACCCCCCTTTTTAAAGATCCAAGATTCAAAGGCTTTGGCCTATGCACAATAAAGAAACGTGTTTTAAGGACTGTACCAGTCTAATTCTGACCCCCTTTACAGCTGAGGCCTTCAGTGTTTTCAGGCCGAAGACCCCCAAGACCTATAGAGACCCGGTGGAGGGACCCCCGATTACATATCCTATAAAACTGTGTTCCTTATTAAACAGTAATAATGCGTAGTGCAGCCCATAGTTACATGTTTAACGGTACATAATGATGTATGTAAACAATGCTAAGACATTAAAATAATTACTGTTGACGGATTCATATTTAAATTCTAATTTCACAACATATTAAACAAACAAGAAGATTTATTTTTTCGTTAATATAGCTTGTATTGATGTTAAGGTGTATTTTTGGACATATTTACATTTTTGGGGAGAAAAGGAGGATCAAATAATTTCTGGGACCCCCTGCTGAAGATCACTGCTTTAAAGCACGATGCAAGTGTAAATCTGACTCCTCCATCAGCAGCGCTTCCTCCTTCCTCCTTCAGTGGAGCTCAGCCTCCCCGTTTTAACCTCCATTCTCCAACGTTCACATGTAAAAACACCACGAGACTGTTAAGTCTCTGGGTTTAGCTAACTCAACCTTATGGAATCTAGAATTAGCCTACCGTAATACTCTTAATAAAAGACATTGCTATCAGATCCCGTCTGCAGGTTCTGGGTTCACTTGTTCTGAATGTTGGCTGCTCCCAGTTTACTTAAGTGGCCCGGGTGGAGCTAACCGCCAATATCAAGTTCAAGAGAGCCTCATTTAACCTCCAATAACAAGCACACCCTCTTGTTTCACTTCCTGCACAAGGAACACATGTACCCTCGGCTGCATCTCATTGGCCAACAGTTCTCTGGCTCTCATTGGACTTTGTAACCAGGAAGTGGTGAGATAAAGAAGCTTGTATGAGATGCGGCTCAACGTTCCCAGTATGAATACGAGGAAACCGTACTGGGAGAAGCTGGAAATCTTGTTGAGTCTGGATGAGCCTGAAACTCACACAAGCCCGAAGTCTTAACTTCCAGCCAATCGTTGCCCTCCTTTATACTTTGTTTTGATTGACAGCTCAGAGGGCAGAGACGGAGCCAAGAATGTTATTACGCCTGGAAAAGTAGTTCCTTACAAGAACTGAACTTGAGCCAGCAGGAGGATTTTTAACTACGACTGTTTATTGAATCTGGACAAAATAGAAACAATCAAACTATCTCACAAAACCTAAAGAAAAATAGTGATCCTGGACTCTTTTCTAACTTGCCCTTTTCAAATAGCAGGCCTCTATCTCAATGTGTTGCTCTGCTAGACTCCAGTGACGCAGCTGTTAACGTGGTCTCTTCTGACCAAAGTACACATTATCTTGAACCTGATACGACCCCCCCCCCCCCTTCTTTTTTTTTGGTAGCATCTGATTATGGGGTGCGTCTGCCAATCCTGCGCTCCAGTCCAGAGGACCAGATCCTGTATCAGACGGAGCGCTACAACGAGGACACGTTTGGATACGACGTCCCGATCCGTGATGAAGGAGACTACATACTGGTCATGAAGTACGCAGAGGTCTACTTCGCCCAGTCGCAGCAAAAGGTACGGGACTTCACCAATATGAGATATTCTAGCCTGGGATGGGATTATATTTCTGTGGATCTGTTAGTGGAATTAGTTTTCCTTTCATTTGTGGTCCTTCTGTAAAAAGCTGTCTCCAAACATCATGTTGGTTGTTTAGAGGACAATAACATCTCATTTAATGTGATGAACAAGTGACAGAATAAGTAGACTGAATACTGACCATTGGATTGGTACAAAGATGGAGTTTACCACAGCTGGAAGGGGCTGGAAAAGCATGGAAATGCACCTGGAAATGCTTGAATTTGACTTTGGAAAAGGTGGAGGAACCCTGTCGACAGTACTGTGTGAGCTGTTGCCCATGAGTGAACTCCACTCTGCTGTGTGTGTGTGTGTGGTTAATGATTGCTGTGATATGTGTTGCCCCCCCAGGTGTTTGACGTGCGTCTGAACGGCCACGTGGTGGTGAAGGACCTGGATATCTTTGAGCGAGTCGGTCACAGCACGGCTCACGATGAGATCGTGGCGTTCTCCATCCGGCGTGGGAAGCTGAGCGTGCAGGGGGAGGTGTCCACGTTCAACGGCAAGCTCAGCGTGGAGTTCGTGAAGGTGAGCTGCTCCGCCAATCACCTTTCAGCAGGGGATCCTTTCTTTTAGAAAAAGTATAAAGCAGCATAAGCAATACATGTAATGGTGTTTATTTGTAAAAATAACAGTTCGACATTTTTGGGAACTGCAATTATTCTATATTATGACATAATAATATCTATATTATTCTATTCCATTATATAGTCCATTATATATTATTATTATAATTTTAACTCTTTTTTTTAACACAACTTGGCATTCCCTGACATTATGAACTGTCATTTATAGAAAACGCATTATAATAATAAACATGTAGTTGTTCTGCTGATGAGGCCATGAGGGTTTCATCCACACAGCGGAGAGAAAGTATCGTCGTGGGATCTGATTTAACGATTCTACTTGTTCAGCCTCATAAATGTCATTTCTCCTGCTGCAAAACATGACGTTCTAAAATGTCAAGATCTAAGCAGTCATCACAGCTTTCATTATCTTATCAACATCTGTGACATGCTTGTTGACTCAGCGGTTTAACCTTTCCAGTTCCTCCGATACAGCAGAACACCAGTCGCACAGATACACTTTTAATCTGAGTGTTTCTCAGTGAAGTTTGTGAGCATGCTGCAGGCCGTAGGATCAGTGCACCGCTTTAAGCCCTTGGTTTCTGACAGATGAAGATTTTGCCGGTGGGTTTGTAGAACATCTGGCTGCAGGCGAAACACTCTTCATGCGGTGACCTCATTCTCCTTTATCTGCCATGGATCGTTCCACTTTTCTGCTTTTTCAGCGGTAAATCCACCTTCAACCGAGCGTCGATTCTTTCGTCACGCTGATGACGAAGAAGACTGAAGAACACACCGTTTGGCTCAAATTGATCAGCGTTCTTAGATCAAGCTGCTCAGACGGTTAATTCTGTGTCTCCTGAACGCTGAAAAGATCCCTGTTTCACTCATGTATGGCATTAAATCCCCGTTCTCCTTGTGTTTCAGGGTTACTATGACAACCCCAAGGTCTGTGCTCTCTACGTCATGAAGGGGACATTAGAAGGTGAGTCCTGAGACTGCAAACGGGCCCGGTCTACGACAGAAAGGTCTGTGGTCTAGATAGTAGCTCACATTAGTCCAGAGACCAGACCAGACTATGTGGAAACAGACTGTCTGTGGTCCCCCAGAGGTCTAGATAGTAGCTCACATTAGTCCAGAGACCAGACTATGTGGAGGAACCAGAGACTGTCTGTGGTCCCCCAGAGGTCTAGATAGTAGTCCACATTAGTCCAGAGACCAGACCATGTGGAGGAACCAGAGACTGTCTGTGGTCCCCCAGAGGTCTAGATAGTAGTCCACATTAGTCCAGAGACCAGACCAGACCATGTGGAGGAACCAGAGACTGTCTGTGGTCCCCCAGAGGTCTAGATAGTAGCCCACATTAGTCCAGAGACCAGACCAGACTATGTGGAGGAACCAGAGACTGTCTGTGGTCCCCCAGAGGTCTAGATAGTAGCTCACATTAGTCCAGAGACCAGACTATGTGGAGGAACCAGAGACTGTCTGTGGTCCCCCAGAGGTCTAGATAGTAGTCCACATTAGTCCAGAGACCAGACCAGACCATGTGGAGGAACCAGAGACTGTCTGTGGTCCCCCAGAGGTCTAGATAGTAGCCCACATTAGTCCAGAGACCAGACCAGACTATGTGGAGGAACCAGAGACTGTCTGTGGTCCCCCAGAGGTCTAGATAGTAGCTCACATTAGTCCAGAGACCAGACTATGTGGAGGAACCAGAGACTGTCTGTGGTCCCCCAGAGGTCTAGATAGTAGCTCACATTAGTCCAGAGACCAGACTATGTGGAGGAACCAGAGACTGTCTGTGGTCCCCCAGAGGTCTAGATAGTAGTCCACATTAGTCCAGAGACCAGACCAGACCATGTGGAGGAACCAGAGACTGTCTGTGGTCCCCCAGAGGTCTAGATAGTAGCCCACATTAGTCCAGAGACCAGACCAGACTATGTGGAGGAACCAGAGACTGTCTGTGGTCCCCCAGAGGTCTAGATAGTAGCTCACATTAGTCCAGAGACCAGACTATGTGGAGGAACCAGAGACTGTCTGTGGTCCCCCAGAGGTCTAGATAGTAGCTCACATTAGTCCAGAGACCAGACTATGTGGAGGAACCAGAGACTGTCTGTGGTCCCCCAGAGGTCTAGATAGTAGACCACATTAGTCCAGAGACCAGACCATGTGGAGGAACCAGAGACTGTCTGTGGTCCCCTACAGGTCTAGATAGTAGTCCACATTAGTCCAGAGACCAGACCAGACTATGTGGAGAAACCAGAGACTGTCTGTGGTCCCCCAGAGGTCTAGATAGTAGCTCACATGAGACCAGAGACCAGACCAGACTATGTGGAGGAACCAGAGACTGTCTGTGGTCCCCTACAGGTCTAGATAGTAGCTCACATTAGTCCAGAGACCAGACTATGTGGAGGAACCAGAGACTGTCTGTGGTCCCCTACAGGTCTAGATAGTAGCTCACATTAGTCCAGAAACCAGACCAGACTATGTGGAGGAACCAGAGACTGTCTGTGGTCCCCCAGAGGTCTAGATAGTAGCCCACATGAGTCCAGAGACCAGACCAGACTATGTGTAGAACCAGAGACTGTCTGTGGTCCAAACAACAAGGTCTCTGCTGTATTTATGTCTAGATGACCTTATATGGAGTGTTGATGGAGCAGCTACAATGTTAGCGTAGCCTAGCACCATCAACCAGACTCCATTCATAAACCAGCGTTTTAACAGGAGTTATCTTGTGGTCTTCAGACAGCCCTAACAAAGCATGACTCAGCACTTTTTACTGATCCCCATCATGATGGAGTTATTTCAGCATCCTTTCCATCTGGTTATTGATATGAAATCACAGATCAATACTTTATTTTTTGGTTGATGTGTCTGTTGTAGTCGTCTTCTGCTTCCTTTTTTCATCTTTGTTCTCGTTCTCTGAACAGATGTGCCTAAACTTCAGCCTCACCCCGGCTTGGAGAAGCACGAGGAGGAGGAGGAAGAAGAGGAGGATAGTGAGGCAGGCGAGGAAGGCGGGAAGAAAAAGGTCCCGCCGGGTTCCAAGACCAGGGTCCAGTCCGGCCCCCGGACGCCAAACCCATACGCAGCAGACAACAGCAGCCTCATGTTCCCCATCCTGGTGGCGTTCGGGGTCTTCATCCCCACACTGTTCTGCCTCTGTCGGCTGTGAGCTCCAACCAGCGACGGAGGGGGGAGGAGGGGTGGGGGCGGAGTCCAGACAGGCGTGAGGGGAGGGAGGGGGACAAGGCGGGAACAGCCGCACAGGTAAAGGCATTCACACACCGGAGGGAGAGAGAGAGAGGAAGACGGAGGACAAAAAAAGACAATTTCCACTTTGAGCGCTGCTGTCGGTTATTCTGCCGTTTAGGAACGGAGGCGATGCAGGAAGTGTTCGCTGTGCGCTTGTCAAGTCATTTCCACTCGGAGGCCGTCGCAGGATTCACACACGGGTCCGGAAACCTAACGTAGGCGGCCGAGGGGGACAGCTGGCAGTGCTCGGTTCGAGCCCCGTGTTCGAAAACGAAACAAGCAGCGTTTTTTTTGTACTGGCGAGGAAGCACACTCGGTTTAACACTCCTCCGCATCGGCTCGGATACGTCACGCTTAAAACAACAAATAAAAAAATAATTGGGGGAATGGTGCTACGTAGAAATCGGTTTAAATAGTTGCGTAGAGTTGAGAGGCTCCCGTTTGCTGCATTTCCCTGTCGCTCCAGCTGGTCTCCTTTTTGTCGCCGTGCCAACGACTCGGTGAAGAAGAAAACCTGGATTTATTACCTCGACGTTAACGTAGACGGTTCCACACATCTGTGGCTTATTTCACATTGTTCCACCCAAATATTGATTCAGAGCCAATTAGACGTTTAAGCCCCCGAAACGGTGATCAATGATCCCAATGTTTTATTTTTTTAATTTCAAACATTTCATAAAGGTGGAACGGTTCCTTTCGGAGGTCATGCTGTGAAACCTCTCAGCTCGAGTGGATCTTTACATCGCTGTTTCCCCTCCGAGCTTCGCGCCTTGTATTCGTTCAGTGACGCACGTCTGCCTCTTCCTTTCACCAAAGAAAGTCTTTTTTCTTTTTTTACGTTTTTTTGTTTAGTAAAAAAAAATATGACATTTGGACATGCAGCACCCCTTTATTTATCATAAATTGAATTGGAGGAATAGCGTTTCATATCAGTGGCTACATTGTTTCCTTTTTTTTTGGTCATGCTGTTGTTTTTGATGACTCTCTGAAGCTGCGAAGACGTGTGCGTTTGTTTCGTACACCTTTGCGAAACCACAAAGTTCGGATGAGAAAGCACAACATCGGCGTTTGGTAGAAAAATCAAATGTTTATCTGCCGTTTTAAACGTTTATCGCATTCTTCACTTGGCCTTTTCAAATCTGTTGTCTTAAAACTTTATTTTCTTTTTTATGTGGACTGTACCTTTTTTTTTTTTTTTTTTTTTTTTTGTCAGTGTGAAACTTTTCAGTGCAATTAAGCTACTTGTTCTGGTCCTTGAATTGATTGATTGAGCAAACTGGGGACGAATCTTTACCTTTAAATGATCTCTGAGCCTTTTATTTGCTTTCCTCTCCACATGATCGGAGTTTCAGTCTCCGTTTCTGGATGTTGATGTCCGTTTTTTGTTGTTTTTATTGCTTTCCACGCGGTCTGGAGGGGGGGGGGGGCAATATTCAGAGGGAAAAAAGTCGCAAATTTGCAAGTTTATAAAGTTGCAGATTTGCGAGTTTATTACTGTGCTAGGAACCTTTATGCTAGCTAACTTCCGATGATTGTAGGCATTTATGTTTCTAATTAACACATCCCAACGTGTGACAACGCCTCGTTATTGTGACTTTTATTCATATGAGGACAAATCTTATGGGTGCTTATTGATCGGGGTGGTTGAGCTCAGATGCTAGCGGTAGCTTCCACTTGTTGTCATAGCAACAGCTACAGTTGTTAGCATCGTTATAAAGTAGCAAATTTACCACTTTTTGCTCTGAATATTAACCCCCCCCCCCGTTTGTGAACCCTCCTCTTCATGTCTCTAGTTAGCTCCTTTAAGTGCTTAGCTCTGCTCCGAGCACGACTGTAACTTTGCCTGTTTGACTAATGCGTCTTAAATCCCCCCTCCCCCTCCCCCCAGCCAGTGTTGCTGTTGCCATAGCGATACTTGGAGGTAACGGTTAATAATCCAGGTGTTGTGGATCCTTCCTCGCGCCTCGATTCTCCTTCCCGTGTTGATCGACGGTGAGTTTGAAAAGTTAGTGCCAGAAAATATTCAGTCGGTTATTGACGTTTTTTTTTTTTTAAATCATATTTAAGACATGTAAGCACCTTTTTTTTTTTTTTTAATTTTCTTGAAAAGATGCAAAATTTCCATTAAATTGAGCACCAAAGTCACCGTGTTCTGTTCCTCTGCACGTCTACAGTCGAGTGTGTATATAAGGTACAAAATCTCACTTTTTAAAATATTTTTTTTTTCGTTTTAATGGTGCGACGGCTGTTTTGTTCTCATCACTTTTGTGTTGCAGCTGAGGTGTTTAGTTTTCTGAGTGTTCTCTTGTGGAAGACGTTGTGGCCTTTCTTCTTTCTGGGGAGGAACAGTGTCGGTACAGAGTATAATTATTATTATTTTTTACGGGCAGGCAGATGAACCAGCTGTTGAGGAAAAAGTCAAATAAATGAGATTATTTCTGAAAATGTGGGATCTTCCATTCTATTATATAAATATATAATTTAAAATCGGAGTGGGGCTGATCTGGAGATATTTTATAATGCGCTTGGAATTTTTTTGTATGTTTTGAATTTTTTTTCCTCAGGATTTGTTTTTTGAGTTTTTTAAAAACTTGATATTTTATTGGTGTGACATTTTGCACTGCCTCATGTATTTTCAAATCATGTCATTTTTTGTGTGTTTGTCTTTGCCTTGAATTATTGAATACATTGTGCTTTACCATCATTCTCCTTGAGGTTGCTTTTTTTTGGCGTATCAAATAACCTCTTTTTGTGTCACTTTTCTGAGCGACGGAGTTGTTTGGAGGTTTTATATCTCCAACCTCCACTTTTCTAGTTGCAAAGCCGGTCAGGACCGGCCTGAACGTTTAGGAAGAGAACGAGTTCGCCTCCTTTTCTGTCGTTAAAACGCATTTGAGTGAAACTTGTTTGTTTTTCCTCTTTCACATGAGAACGGGAGAATTCTGGGCGTATTCAGACCTGCTCTTAGTTTGCTTTATTCTCCATTCAGGGACAAATATTTTGATATCATCTGTGTTCAGGCTGCAACCGCCAAACTGCTTTCTGATTGGTCAGGATTTTGCAGGATTTTCGGAAGCGTATACACGATGCTAGCTTCCTGATGGCCGCTAGCTAAACCTGAGCTTAAACCTAGACGGAAATGTAATTGGTCAACTGTTGCGATTCTGCAGCAGTCTGCTTTACGTTAAAAAGAATTGTGACAGCACAGTAGGCTAGGTCTGAATACGCCCCCCCGGCCTGGTCAGGAAGCCAATAATCCAGGGAGGAAAGCATCATATCAGATTTGTTGTCCCCATGATCTAACCTTTTTTTTATTTTTTTAATTCCCATCCTAAAAAACCCTCATTTAATTACTGGACTTGTTTGATCTCCAGCTTGTTGTTATTTCTACTTTCCCCGTTTTTAAAGTGACTGAACACGTGAAATGAATTTAACATGAGACATATTTGAACAGCGAAACACACACACACACACACACACACACACACACACACTGTGCTTGAACACGAGTCCTGCTGGATCCGAGGCAGCAGGTGGACTGAGACCCCCCCCCCCCCCCGATCGTACTCTGACTCTGTGGCAGATATCTGCAAAAATATGGGAAAATGCTGATAAATGCTGTCTCTTTTTAATAAATGTGCTATTTTATCAGAATGTGGTGCTGCCGTTTTTCCACGTACGTTTGCAAAGTCTCGCTGCATCCCGAAGATCGGATGTGAAGCTTTAGAAACAGTTTAACAGTTTTGTGCGAGTTCAGCCGAGTCGCAACACATGTTCAGACCTTTTTGTTTGTCCAACTGGTGTTTTTTCCCACCGGCTGTGAACGCATCTTTAAATAGAACCACTTATCTGGAAGGTACGGAAGCCAAATCACGCCCATGCTGACTCCTACTCAAAAACATGTACGTTAGTCAAGGGCAAGAGATAAATATTCTTTATCCTGTATGAGTTGTGCCATGAGTTGTCATTTTGTTGCAAAGCTGTTGAAGTATAAGACTGAAAATGTGACGTCGCTACGTTAGCATGCCATCGGTGACGTTTACTTTTTTTAAATTTTTTTTATAAAATTCTCTTTACAAAATCATTTTAATTTATGGCACTTTTTTTTTTAAATGTCTCTTGCTGTGTCCTGCTGTACTTTTTTTTTTTTTTTTAATGTTTTATCCGAGATTCATCTTTGATTCCAATTACAAACAAGGGAAGGGATTTTCTTTTTCTGTCGTTACCACTGCGAAACCTCACAACTCGAGGCCTTCCTGCCTCCAGCATTAACTACCGTACATGTTTTTGTTTTTCCCAAAAAAAGATCCCATGGTGGTCCACCAGAAGGGGGCGGGGCTTAGCCTCTGTAGGGAGCAGAACACCCAAAAAAAGAGGAACACGGCTGGAAAAAGAGTGTATCACGTCCTTTTAGATCGAGCTTTAATACCCAAAGATTGACTCCATAAAGTTACAGTATATCATATTCACTATTAACATTTTGTTTATATATATTACAAAAAACATTTATAAATTAATAGATTTGACATTGAAGTGCATCATTTCATTACATGGTCCAAACGTTCCCATGGGGTCTCGCTTTGACTTCATCTGTAGTACAGAACCATGAAAGGGGTGTGAGAGAGGTGAATGCCGGTTCCACAGGAGACCCCCGATCCAGCCTGACTGCAGCCCAGGACCAGGCCCAGCTCCAGGGCCCCGTCCCCCCACACATCCCCGTCGGTGTCCTGCAGAGACCCGGAGGAGGGCTTCCGTAATGGATCCGCCCTGGACGAAGATGCCGTCCGCCGCATGTTAGCCACGCTGGGGCCCGGCGGTCCTGCACCCCTGGCTGCCTCCTGCAGACTCTGGACCAGGAACAGCAGGTCTACTCTGAGCTCCACTGTGCCGCCCTGGGACCACAAACTGTACCTGAAGGACACAAGAGACAACAGGGTTACAACTAGGACCGGACTCTCCCTGAAGGTACATTCACTCCAAACCATGTAGACCCCAACCGGGTTTCATCCATCGTGGCTGGAATGACATCATCCAGAGGTGCTTGGTGGATTTCACCAAGCTAGCTAGCGAGGAACCCAGAATAAAGTATTGATCTGTGATTTAATATCAATAACCAGATGAAAAGTGCTGAGTCATGCTTTGTTAGGTCTGTCTGCAAGACCACAAGATAACTACTGTTAAAATGCTGGTTTTCTGAATGGAGCTAGGCTACGCTAACATTGTAGCTGCTCCGTCAACACTCCAAATAAGGTCGTCTAGACATAAAATCATCATCTGGCTCATTTGGAGTAAACTCGATCTATGGAGTTTTAGACTAAAATTAATTTTGTGTAAATCAAAAAATAGTAAAAGTAGAGATTATGCGTGGGACGATATGGAAGAAATATCAAGATTATCCTGGCCCAGATAATTGCGATTCACGATATTATCGCGATGATGATCCAAATATTCTTAAAAGTGGTTTTAACGTTTGGTACGTGAATATCAATCTTTAATAAAATCATAAGGTCACCCTGCATAAATACACAAAAAACACATTTGGAAAAATAGAAACATTGATACTTCTGGCTCTTTTTAAACTAGCCATCTTTTTAAAGTCACCCGTGTTGATGTTCGTCATTGTCCTGATTATGAATATTTATAGCTTTGTTTTAATCCCAGATTAAGAGTTCTCACCTCGTGGGCAGATCCCGTTTGGTCATCGACGACAGCGACAGGTGGAGGTCCAGATGTTGTGGGTTTGAAACCTGGAGGTGAAGCTCGGCTCTCGTGACGGTGGACAGTGAAATCTCCCTGGTGAGGAGAAACTCCACATCTGTACCTGAGGAGGAGGAGGAGGAGGAGGAGCAGAGTGAATCCCAGGGATCAGAGGTGATGTTTCACTCCTAATTCCTTGTTAATCTGTCAGCAGGAGATCAGAACTCCTCGTGTAGCTCATTTATATGCAGATGACACACTCCTCTACAGCTGCATTCAGGTCCTCCACGCTGACACTCCTGCTCTCGCTCATATTCATGTTTACATACGGCTGTATGGGATTTATCATCCATAACACAGATGCATGAAGCAGGCTTTCTCTCCAAAATGTATTTATCTGTGCATCTTTTGATGCTCCTTGGCTGCAGATTTCATGTGTTTCTAGTCAACAGTAGAGCTGAATAAGTCATGACATGTTGGAGGTTGGGCTTCTGGTGGTCTCTGAAGGCCTGCAGACCCCCTTTTGGAGAAACCAGGTCTACAACTTCTTGAAATATTGCACTGAGCTTCATTTATCAGGATTACTGGGGAATCAACTTGTTATTTATAGTTCTGCAACCATAACTTCTCATCAACGTGTCCCGGGAACAATCAGCTTCACATGTAGACCACCAGCGCCCCCTGATCCGGATCTTACCTGCTCTCTGGCGGCCCTGGATCCCTTTGACGCGCCGGCAGTGGAGTCCTTCCTGACAGCAGCGGTAAACGCGCCGCACGAAGCCGAACAGAGCCTTCCCGGGGAAGACCGGCGGCGCCCGCGCGCCTCCCGGCTGGAAGGGCCGCACGCGCAGCAGCATCAGCGTCGCGTTGTCCTCGTGCGCCCGTCGCTCGTGCTCCACCGGCAGCCACGGCGCCGCGAGCTCCGCGCACCGCGACGCGTCCGCGCGCAAAGTCGGTTCATCCTCGTTCACTTTTGCCGTCCGCGACAGAAACCCCAGTCTGTCCGCCGCGCGAGCGTACACTCCCACGTCACATGTCATCACCGAGAGGAGCGCGAGCCAGAGGCAGCGCGAGGAGGCGGCGGCGGAGGCCATGCTGGCGGTGCGTCTAGATCCCGAATAGAAGCTCTGGAGAGCGGGCAGCGTCTCGCTCTCTTCCCGCTTTATGGCGCTCTGACAAAGGGGGACCGCTCCACTTAGAATTTGAATCCTGGCCCTCCTCGCAGACCCTGCCCCCCTTTTTGTTCGAGCCCCTTTACCCACCCGTTTAGACCCCCAACCCCCCCGCCGCTTTGCATAATGAAGCGCCCCGAGGCGGCGCAGAGCCGGACCATTCACATTCAGGGCCCGGCTAATGACTCTTAATGACTCCGTATCTGGGACCGGAGCGGCGGTCCTCATGGACAACACGTGCATCGCTCAGACACGGCAATAACGTTCTTATGAGCGGTGTGTGTGTGTGTGTGTGTGTGTGTGTGTGTGTGTGCGTGTGTGTGTGCGTGCGTGCGCAGGGCTGGCCCAAGCCTTTTAGGGGCCCTAAGCAGAGTTTGATCCCCCCCACCAGAGTCACCCGTGATTGATGATTATTGACACAAACGTCACACTATTGTTACATTATATATTGTATTAATTATTAATTATATCACAAATCACACACCCTGTGATATTTATCTGAGGGGCCCCATTCAGACATCATAACCCATGTTGTATGATTAAGGGGCCCCTTTAAATCAGAACAATCTGTCTTTTTTGCGTACATACTTTGATGTTTATGTTTCATTTATTTAATCATGTAGACGAAGAAAAAAACTACACATGATCTGGTGGCCAGGGGCCGCCGAGCAGCCCGCTTCGTTCGCTTATGACTCGGCCCTGTGTGTTTGTGTGTGTGTGATAGGAACATAATCCGGATCGGAGGGTCACATGTGGGCCGCTGATGGCCCCCACTAAGCCCCTCCCCCCTGTGGTTTTAAACAAGCACTTACAAACGCAGCGAGGATCACGTATTCATTTAATTCCCACTAATAAGGAACTTTTCTTGGTTCAACAGCAGAAAACTTTTCTTTAACAATGACTCGTACAACCAAAAACCAGCCCGATAGATAAATAACATTTAAACTACCAAAGAGTTCATTTTAAATAAATAATCTGTAGAAAATGTAGATTATTTTGTAAATGTGTTTGCAGCAATGAGTTAAATAGTATAAAGAGTCTAAATTTCCTATAAAAGGAATAAATACAAGAGTTTTCTTTTGCGTCGAGGATGAAAATCAGGAGCCGAGTTCTAAGAAAGCAGGAAAACATGACAACAACCTCCTTGTAAAAGTAACATTTACCCATCATCCTCTCTGGCGTTCAAAGTTATGACACAAATGAAGAAAAAAAAAGTCCCATCAGGTTTTCGTAGCACGGCGTCCGATCTGAGATCTTGTTTTGCCCAGAGGGCCACGCTTCAGAGCAGGTTGACCCCGTGTTTGAGCAGCCGGTGGCGGGCCTTGCCGGGCAGCGAGAAGGCGCTGTCCTGGTGGTTGGGGATGCCGGAGTTCCTCAGGGACCCGCCGCGCTGCTGGAAGTAGGTCTCCTGGGCCACGCTGCGAGTCCCGTACACGGCGGCGCCAGCGCTCCTGCCGAGCAAAACGCCACGTTTGTAATAAACCAAACTTTGTTCTCCAGTCGAGGTGAAGTGGGCGGAGGATCCAGAACTCAGATCCAACCCCCCTCCCCCGACTGTGACTTTAGCCATGAAAGGAAGGAGAACCCCCCCCCCCCCATCAGGGCCCTGCCGTACTGACCTGATAATAGCCTCCTGCAGAGTTCCAGTGTTACAGAAATGCGAGTGGAGAAGCGAGGTGGCCCTCACAAAGGGACGCTCCGGGGCTCCCCCGGGTCGACCAGACAGGTTGGCTGCAGAGACATTAAGGCCGTTAGAGACTAAATATGGACCGACAAACCCCCCAGAGACCCCGCATGGAGGCAGGAGATCCTCAGAGGGACAGAAATATCAGTGATGGGAACCAACAAAAGAGGGAGGAAGGTGGAGTGATGCCTCACATGTCAGCGTGCTCTGAATGCAGTCAAAGTGGGCGAAGACGTAGGGGCCTGGAGCACCCGGGGCCCCTGGAGCCACGGCCCTCAAGTGGGCCTCCAGTCCATTCAGGGACGCCAGGCTGCTGTGATACTGAACACACCAAAAAAAAAAGTCAAACACTTACTGGATCTGGATCCATGTGGATTCTGGTGTGAAGCTGCTAACAAAGTTAGCTTCTATAATTCAAGGTCGACTTTACAGCTAAGTGTTAAAATCATCTTAGTAGCTAACTAGCATTGGTAGCGTGGTAGTCACCTGTCAATCAGCAGGTAAGCCCCGCCCCTAAAGTATCCCCTGCTTTCTGGTCTGGTGGACTCTAAATGGACCATAATGTACTAAATGAACATCATGCTGGATTGAAGAAGACTTGAAACTAGAGATTGAGACCATAACCTCATGTTTACAATGTTTACTGAGATAATACATCAAGAGAGAAGTAGGACCATTTTCTCATAGACTTCTATACAACCAGAGAGGAGTCGCCCCCTGGTGGCCAGCAGAGAGAAGTAGGACCATTTTCTCATAGACTTCTATACAACCAGAGAGGAGTCGCCCCCTGGTGGCCAGCAGAGAGAAGTAGGACCATTTTCTCATAGACTTCTATACAACCAGAGAGGAGTCGCCCCCTGGTGGCCAGCAGAGAGAAGTAGGACCATTTTCTCCTAGACTTCTATACAACCAGAGAGGAGTCGCCCCCTGGTGGCCAGCAGAGAGAAGTAGGACCATTTTCTCATAGACTTCTATACAACCAGAGAGGAGTCGCCCCCTGGTGGCCAGCAGAGAGAAGTAGGACCATTTTCTCATAGACTTCTATACAACCAGAGAGGAGTCGCCCCCTGGTGGCCAGCAGAGAGAATGACAGTTTAAGGCACTTCAGCCTTGGCTTCACTTTACAGAACCTGAGGTTGCCTGTAAACTGGTCAAAACCCTAACATGACATAAACTAGTGACAAACTATTGTTGTTGTTGTTTCTCACCACTTCCTCCATCGACGCCGAGTCACTCAGGAAGTGCGGCTCCACCAACAGAACCAGGACCAGACCTTTGACCCGGTGCAGGTAGAGCATCATGGGAATCAGCGGGAACTCCTCTGTGTAGTCTGGAGGATCCGGCGTGCCCCCCTCATGGCCCTGAACACCCCCACCTCCGTCGCCCTCCTCTGAAACTTCCTGGTCATGTGACTCCTCGAGCCCTCCGAGGTTCAACGCCGCCCCGCCTCCGTTCAGACGGCCGTCCTCTCCGAGCGACGACACCTCTCCTCCGTCATGCGCCTCGCTGACGGTGTGGTAGAGAGACTCCTCCAGCGTTTCCTCCCCGCCGTCGAGGGAGTGTTTCCCGTTGGAGAGCTGCGGCGGCGGGGGATCGGTCTGTGGAGGATCTGTACTAAACAGGGAGCTGTCTGAAAGGTGAGGGCTGAAAGACCCCTTCTGGAGGGACTGGGAAGAACCCGGGTCGGACTCCAGGGACGGCGTGTCTGACAGAGTCCTGGACAGGCGGGTCTTCTTCGGGGGGGCGTTCCTGTTGGGGGTGGAATGGGATCTGGAGGACAGGAAACAGTTTCAGACACTCGGAGTTCGCCGGGAACCCCACCAGACGGACCTGAACCCACCTGAAGTCCTTGTCTACGGGGGCCGCCTGCAGCTCCTGGAACTCGGCCGTGGTGAGGAACACCGTGGTGGAGCTGACTGCGGCCGGTCCGTCGGGTCTCTGGTTCTGGATCAGGACGGAAACGCTGGTTTAAAGGCCCTCTTAGATCACATCCTGGTCTTATTGAGCACTTATGTAACAATATTTAAAAATCAAAATCCACTTTTTTATGGTAACGATATTCTAAAAGTGGAGCTGAAAACATGTGATTTGATTGGAGGGTTGAAAAGATGCTCTGATTGGATGGATGTTATGATATTATTGGTTGGTACCAGCGGATGTCAGCAGGCGGCATATTTTGGATTTTGATTTAAAAATATAAAGAAATTAGATTTTTTTAACAAACGAGCTGAAATGAGACACTTAAACTGCTTCAACCCTTTAAGATGACATCATACTGTTCACCCATTTAACAATATATGCTGAAGAAAACAATATAAAATCATATTTTTTTTAATCATTTTACTTTATTTCAACCAATAATATCATGATCAGTCAATCTGAAGCTTTTAGTTTAGAACTTCCTCTCGTCAAGCCCCGCCTCCTGTTTCACTCATAGTCCTACCTGCGTGTACGTCTCACTCTCATGAACCATCACCTTCATCGTCAGCTCCGGAGACATCTGAGTGCTGACCACTCTGTGGAGGGAACGCCAATTATTATTATTATTATTATTATTATTATTTACAACAACAACAAAACGTCAGCTCACCGTCCTCTGAAGAGGATGCAGCCGGCCGCCACCAGGGGGCAGCGCTGGCAGGCCTGGAGGATGAGGGCGGCTTTGAGCAGGAGAAGAGGGTCGACCTGGAGACGAGAGGCGAGACCGTTTACCTTCCAGGTGAGACGCTGATCAATGATCAATACACGATCGTTGATCTGTCCAGCTGCTACACTGATGATGTCACAGACCCGATGTGTGTACTTTGTACACCATTGTACTTGAAAAGTCTTCATCAGGCCTGAAACATCCAACGGTTACCAGCGTTTCCATGGCAACGTGGAAATGCTTTTCTGCAGAGAGACGCTTACACAACAGCAGCAGCAGCGTTGTGACACCGCGGCGTTCGGTGTGACAGGAAGAGGAAGTGTTTACGTACGTTGGTCGGGTCGATGGTCCTCAGGGAGCTGAAGACCCGCTGGAGCTCCGAGGACGCCGACTGGAGGTGAGACAGGTACTGAGCCCATCGACCTGCCAGACGCTCCCTGCTGTTCAGCTGTGGAGACGAGACGCAGACAGTTATTGTAGGTCGCTCTGCTGGGTCTGGTGTAAGTCTGAACCAGACTAAAACCAAGACCACTACGGTCCAAGAGAAGGGTCCACCTGGTAGCTCTGCCGGACGGAGCCGTGGTAGAAGCAAAACAGGTCTATGAGCTGATCCAGGATCTGAGAGACGCTGATGGTGGGGACGTCCACCGCGCAGCCCAGAGCCTGCAAACACACGGCAACACCACCCGGGATCAGTACCAGAGCAGGACTGGCCTTCGGGGGGGGGACCTGGTCCAGACCGGACTCACCCAGAAGAAGTCGTCGCTCATCCGGATGGCGAACTTGCTGCGGCGGAGCCTCAGCATGCGGACGGGCGACGACGACAGCTCGGAGACGCAGCGTCCGGCGCCGGCCAGCTGACCGCAGAGCAGCTCCTGTTTGTCCACCGGCGTCTGAGAGGGAACATGGAGGCCAGACAGGAAGTAACGACACCGTCACCATGGAAACCACGACAGGAGAATCCTGATTCACGATGTTTATTCTGATAACCACCAGGATATGGTTTAAAAACTCCGAAAATGGCACCAAAACATTCTGGAATCTCTTTACATTTTGTTCGGAAACAAATTTTTTAGTTACGTTGAATATTTTTTGTTGTTGTTGAGAAAATGACGGCGTATTAGGGCCACTTTACGAAAGAAATGGCAAATATTCCACTTTATAAATGTATAAAGTCGATACAAACAAGTTGCTTGGTTCAGCTAACACCGGATGTTGCTGTTGCTATGACAACAAGTGATAGCTACCGCTAGCATCTTAGCCCAACTCGCAATAATAAACTCGCAAATTTGCACCATTTTTCGGCCGTAATACGCCGTCAGATCTCCCTGCTTATACACGTAAAATATAAATATTTTTCACTTCTCCTCCACGATGGCTAGCTAGATTAACGATTATCCCAATAACGTAAATCCACCACGGCTGACTTCTGGATCGCGATCTAACGGTACAGCAGAGAAACTAGAGTCCCACCTCCTCCGGGTAGAAGTAGCAGATCCCCTCCCGGGTCGGATCCCCCTCCCCGGTCACTCGGGATCCATCGTAGAGGAAGAAATAATTACACCTGCAGAACAAACACACAACCCAAACATCGTTTCCACCTTCAGCATGATGGCGTGATGTGATTGGTCGGGACCAGCTGATGTCAGCAGGCGTCATGTTTATGTTCTTTAACCAAAATGATGTATATTCTAATAATTGTGTCATTATTTTGGAATATATTGTTATATATGTACAAAACATGACGAAAAGGGTTCAATTCATTTTTAACTTCAGCTTTTCTCAGCTGGTCCATGGGTCTCAGCTGGTCCCAGGGTCTCAGCTGGTCCCTGGGTCTCAGCTGGTTTCTGACACTCAACAGGTCCCAGGGTCTCAGCTGGTCCCAGGGTCTCAGCTGGTCCCTGGGTCTCAGCTGGTTTCTGACACTCAACAGGTCCCAGGGTCTCAGCTGGTCCCTGGGTCTCAGCTGGTCCATGGGTCTCAGCTGGTTTCTGACACTCAACAGGTCCCAGGGTCTCAGCTGGTCCCTGGGTCTCAGCTGGTTTCTGACACTCAACAGGTCCCAGGGTCTCAGCTGGTCCCTGGGTCTCAGCTGGTTTCTGACACTCAACAGGTCCCTGAGTCTCAGCTGGTCCATGGGTCTCAGCTGGTTTCTGACACTCAACAGGTCCCAGGGTCTCAGCTGGTTTCTGACACTCAACAGGTCCCAGGGTCTCAGCTGGTCCCTGGGTCTCAGCTGGTTTCTGACACTCAACAGGTCCCTGAGTCTCAGCTGGTCCATGGGTCTCAGCTGGTTTCTGACACTCAACAGGTCCCAGGGTCTCAGCTGGTTTCTGACACTCAACAGGTCCCAGGGTCTCAGCTGGTCCCTGGGTCTCAGCTGGTTTCTGACACTCAACAGGTCCCTGAGTCTCAGCTGGTCCATGGGTCTCAGCTGGTTTCTGACACTCAACAGGTCCCAGGGTCTCAGCTGGTTTCTGACACTCAACAGGTCCCAGGGTCTCAGCTGGTCCCTGGGTCTCACCTGGTTTCTGACACTCAACAGGTCCCAGGGTCTCAGCTGGTCCCTGGGTCTCAGCTGGTTTCTGACACTCAACAGGTCCCTGGGTCTCAGCTGGTTCCTGGGTCTCGTCTCAGCTGGGATCTGGGATCTGGTCTTACCTCCGTGAGTCGGGCGACATGAGCTCGGCCATCACCGACGGGAATCCCGGATCAAAGCTCGACGTGGTCCGCCCCTCCGTGACTCGGGTCCATGGACTTCCTCCTGCCGGACTCGAGATGCTTCGCTCCGACAGAAAGTAGAAGTGAATCTTTGAGGCCGACAGAGACGGTAGACCTGGTCCGAGGGCAGCGCGGCCGGTCCGGCTCGGAGACCTCCGGGAGGTCCGCTGGTACTACGGGTCCGGGTCTCGGTGCTTTCACCGGGAGTAAACGGTGGTTTACCGCCGAACGGGGCCGCGTTAAAACGGGGCTGAGCGAGGAATGCGGGTCGGTCACACGTAGTGGAAGTCATGTGAAAGTACGGCGAGCCCGCAGGGACAAACTACTTACGCGTTTCA
>CM056831.1:26844855-26857355 GCA_029853015.1 Chelidonichthys spinosus
CGCAACGTTCCCGTACAACGAAACTGCACTCTAGACCAGAGGTCTTCAATGTTTACAGGCAAGGACCCCCAAACTCATCTTTGACTCCCTTTCAGGTACAAGTCGTACTTCTACCCGCCCATCTGCAGCCCTCGGAGCAGCTCTGCAGGCCGCTGGCTGATGGACCCGGACCACCAGGTGAGCTCTGAAACTGGTCTGGTCTTCTCAGGTCATTTAACTGCTTGACTCCGTTTTACCAGCCCGATCCAAGAAACCATCGTGTTTAATCTGCTGCTTCATCTCATTAAGTTTCAAAGAGTCATTTTTCTTAAAGATAACGAGAAAGAAATGTCGCTCCTTCTGGATATCAATCTCTGGATGTTGAAACGAGACAGACTTAAGGTTCAGTTTAAAGGAAGCTGTATTCAGACAGTACCTCATCACATTTGGGGGAATATTATAATATAATATATGTCTTTATGATGTTCTGTTGAAACTCCTCCAAAATATGTTTTAAGGCTTCAATCACTCAGATGAAGAACCGTTAACGTTCATCAATACTCTTTCCTTGCCCGTGGACAGAAGCCCTCGGAGAGGAAGGTCCTGGACCTGGAGGACTTCCAGGTGACTGACGTCCTCGGAGTGAAGAGTCCCATCACGCTGAGTCCGACCTCGGTACCGGATCTCCCCGAAGACGCCGCCCTGCTGTCCATCGACCTCCTAATCGTCAAAATGTCTGCCCTGGAGGCGGACAGGAAGTGGGATGCCCCTGAGCTCCCAGAGCTTCCTCTGCAGCAGCAGTACGCCAACTACCCAGTGTACTGCCGCCACCCCGACGCAGGCTCCACCCCCGAGGAGAGGCAGGACGCCGCCATCACATGTCATGTTCACGATTTCGTAGCAAACGGCGTTAATGAGCTGACCTGCGAGGTGGAGTACGTGTCGAACGCCTTTCTGGGGAGGACGGATGTTTAAACTGATCTGATCGTCGAGGACGATTGTACACTTTGTTCGCTTGAATGAGTGTTGCATGCTGGGTACAAGGCACAGAAGCTGACACATGCTGGTGTCTCCGTCCTTTACACGGCAGAAAACAAACATGTTCGTTTTACAAGCCTGCTGAACGATGACTGCAGTTTTCCGGCAGGACTGATCTCTGAACGGACCATCGCGCCGCTATTCTGCCTTTCTGTCGGAGCTCCCCGGTCTCCTTAGAAACCACGTTCCCACACGATAAAACCAACATCTTTGAATTATGTGCGCCCGACCAGAGGGAGATTTAAGAAATGCTAGCAGCCGTCAGCAGCTAACCTGTAGCAGCCGAGGAGACAACGAGGTCCGAAAACCAAAACCATCAGGATCCAGTTCACCTGCCCTCGTTGTTTGGGAGGCGAGTCGCCGCCTGACGTCATACTAGACGCTGCAAAAACATTCTTCACAAATACATGGACTCCGTTAGCATGCTGCTAATGCTAATATAACATTGAATGCTAGCTTGAGAGCATTATTACATACCAGATACTATACGTTGCCGTAAACAAGCTACCTTCTCTAGCATCTACAACAAATAAGGCAAAACTGGTAAAAGTACATGCACTCCGTTAGCATGATACCATGCAAATGTTAGCATTGTATACACGTACAGCAGTAAGATGTGAGACAAAATGTCATCGGAGATGATGAGAATTAGTTGGATTGAGCAATTTAATATATAATCAATTATCAGCGTCAACGATCGGACTGTGCTAAATAATAACAATCATCCATCATGTGTTGAGAAGGGAAAATAAAAGTTGTCTGGATTTTATAATCAATAAATGCAGTCTTTTTTGTTTCCACGTACAGTCCGGTTCTGTCTTCTATCTCAGCATCGATGGTGTGGAGGTCAGAGGTTAGAGTTCATGCCGATCCAGTGTCGGACCAGCTGGTGGGCGATGGTCTGTCTGGGGGGGATGCTGAAGGCTGGACGGGTTCCTCGGAATGAGTCAATCACCTCAACAAACACAAGAAAAGTTCAGAGTTCGACTAAACGCCAGCTCATTATCGTAAACATCTCAGTTCACAAAGGAAAAAAAAAAACTATTTTCAAAATGTTTTTTAATGTAAAACTGCTAAATAGTTGGTTGTAAACCGGTTGTGTCTCTGGAAGACAGTGTCGTCTGAACTCATGTTGTCTACAGTTGAATTAGCAGAAAATGACAAAATTGTCATGAAATGCAACATATGATCAAATTGTAGACTCAGATAATCAAGGACCCCCGTCCACCAGTGAAGGCCATGACAAATGGCTGAAAGCTCTGGAAATTTCCAGTAAGTGGAGCTTGTGTAAAGAGTTACCAAGGTCGGTTATGAGCTATGACAGTCCATGGTGATACTATTATTATTGGTATTTTTTGTGTTGTTTGTACCTGTTGCCGTGGGAACCACCGAGCTTCCTCGATCTCGTTCTGGTCCACTTTGATGTCGGTCGATATGGCAACAGCGAGGCAGCCAATCATGAGGTTAGAAGGCATCGGCCATGGCTGGCAGGAGACGTACTGAACTGGTCCGACCAGCACGCCACTCTCCTCCTCCACCTCCCTCCTCACCGCCTCCTCTATCGTCTCGCCTGCAGGGGGAGATAAGGAGGTAAGGAGGTGAGAAGATAAGGTGGTACGGAGGTCAGGAGGTAAGAAAGTAAGATGTTAAGAAGGTAAGGAGGTAATGTGTTAAGGAACTAAGGAGGTCAGGAGGTAAGAAGGTAAGGAGGTAATGTGTTAAGGAACTAAGGAGGTCAGGAGGTAAGAAGGTAAGGAGCTCAGGTCTGGGTTGTTTGTGTTACCAGGCTCGATGAATCCAGCCAGACAGGAGAACAAGCCAACTGGAAAGATCTTCTTCCTTCCCAGTAAACACTGGTTTCCATCAGGGTGGATCACCAGCATGATGACCACCGGGTCTGAAAACAAGCACAGGTGCAGGAGGTCAGTGGGGGGTCTGCAGGCTTCTAGTACCGACGGCGTTAATCACAGGAACCCAGGCGAGCACCTCGTACCGACTCGTGGGTAGCAGGTGTTGTGAACTCCCTTCAGGCTCCTGCAGGCGGTGTTCAGGCAGCTCCTCTTGTAGCCGCCCTCCTCTGGCCTGGTGCTGCTGCCACACGTGGAACAGAAGCTGTAGCGGCTGTGCCAGGCCAGCATCGACCGAGCCTGAGCCACGATTCCTGCAGGACCGAGAGATGGAGCAAAGTTATTCAGTCAGCATAACGAGTATAAATGATGCCCTCTGGTGGAAGATAGGTAGGATGGTTGGATGGTAAGGATTGTTGGGTGGTAAGAAGGTAAGGAGGTAAGGTGATAAGGGGGTTGGGTGGTAAGAAGGTAAGGGGGTTGGGTGGTAAGAAGGTAAGGAGGTCAGGAGTTAAGGTGGTACGAAGGTTGGATGGTTAGAAGGTAAGGTGGTAACCTCACCGGCCTCTTCCTCGCTGAGCTTCAGCAGGTCTCTATTGGGCGTCTTCGGGAAGCAGCAGTTCTTTTCTCTGCAGCGGTTTAGAAGTCCAGCAGCGTCTTCGTTTGAGTCGATGGCAAACCAAGCGGGAGGATCCGGGACACCCTCCACAGTCTTGGAGGAGGGGGAGGAGGGTTTCTTCCTCTTCTCCACACCGAGGAAGATGACCACAGTCGCGGGTTTCTGGAGAAGGTCTTTAACAGCCTCATATCCGAACCGACACAGCTTGGTCTCAACCTGGTAAGAAAGTTTATTTTGTCCAATTTTATTTAGAACAAAGGATAAAATATGGCCGAATATTTCGACCCTTGACAGTATCTTACTTACATTTGAGCTTCCAAATTCGATTTGAGATGTTTGTGTTTATAAATGATATCCTTATTGGTCAAGAATACGAGGATATGACATTATGCAGATGATGTGAGTACGATTCCCTTTGATTCACTGAGGAAAATCCTGACTTCAACCATCTGCAGCTAACTTTCTAAAGCTCATGTGAAACCCATCTGAATCCACCGGTGTGAAACTGTCATTGGTAGCCCGGGCTGTTTTCTGTTTGGTACAGGCCTTTTCATATTTTGATCATTATCAGAATATCATGAATAATGGTGGATAATTGTGACATGACATTTCATATGATCCCATGCCTATTTCCCACCACTGAGAGTCAATGTTGGTCATTTCTGCTTTGTGTCGGCTTTACCACAAAGTCACTGTGGTTGTTTTCTGGTGTGTTGATGGTTCAAAGGGTCTGCCCTCGTACCTGAGCGTTGTTGTCGTCCGGCGAGCTGCTGACCATGGGGCTGAGGGTGGAGAACAGGAGGTAGACGGTGTCCGGGTGCGTCTGTTTACCCTCCAACCAGACCTGGTCCGTCCTCTTGGCACTCAGCCGGTCCAGCGTCTCTCTGCCGAAGTAGTTCTCGTGCTGGAGGTCCGAGCCCGGCAGGACCCTCTGGCAGCCGGCGTCCGTCCGGCCCAGCAGGTTGGAGACGTGCAGGTGGCCCCAGAACTTTGCGATATCGTAGGCGGTCTGCGACGAGCCGTTCACGGAGAACTTGTCGCAGCTAGAAGATCGAACAGAGGAGAGATTTAATAGTTTTTGGGTGTGTAGTCTTTTTGAATTACATATTTCCACAGTTTTAAATTCGGCAGTTATTCAACAAAATACGACTTTCTTGAAATTAAAAATTATATGTTGGATTAACAAACATTGTATGTGTCATTCACGGCACTCATCTCTCTGTCTACCATTCAGTTTTTTTTAGTTAGCCATATTTTCTTGATAAAGTGGTGAGTTTCTTCTGCCCTCTAGTGGCCAGAATTAATGCAGTTAAAGTGATATTTGAAACACTTTTCGTGGTTTATACTTGTAATCGTATTATTTTTGTAAGTGTAGCATTGCTTTAATCGGCTCTCTTTGTACCCGTGTGACAGCAGCGCCTCCACCACGTCGAAGTGTCCGTTACGAGCGGCGAGCATCAGCGCCGTCCAGCCGCTGAGTCCGGTCTGGTTGATGAGCGAGGGGAGGTGAGACAGCATCGTGGAGACCTGGGTCCGGTCTCCTCGGGCTGCAGCGTCCAGAAACCGCTCCACCATCTCCTCCTTCGCACTCAGCTGCTGGGTCGTCATTCTGGAACGGAGATCACTTGTCGTTAAGTTGGATGGATCCGACAACGCAAGATGTTAACCTCCTCCAGACGACTTGCTAAACCTGACTGAGAGGTTTGAACCCGGACTTACCCCTAAACGTTTTTTTTTGTCATTTCCCTTAAATATGTTGAGAAAAATCTCATTCTTCAGCTAAATAAACTTTTTAACTTGATCAAACTTTTACGTTATTAATGTTGTTGCCGAAACCGAACTGTACACTTATTTTAATCCCAACCATGTTGGTTTTAAACCTGACTGAGAGGTTTTGTTGCCTGAAGCTAACTCTAGTTTTTAACCCAAACCTGCCCCCTTTTTTCTTTGAACCTTAATTAAGTTAAAAGTTTCTACGATTTAAAATGTGTATTCAGCTGAAGAAGCTTTTTCTCAACATATTTAAGGAACACATTGTTCTTTGTTATATTATATTATATAACATATATAACATTGTTTACTTGTTATTCCTCATTGAGGGTCTTTCCTCACTTTCTTTTTAACATCGTGGGTTGGAGTCTAGATTTATGGGGAGAGAGGATACATTTTTTGTATTATATTAACATTTTTTATTTCAAACTGTCCAATTTTGTTAAAATAAAATAACTAAATAATATCAATGATAATCCTAAAAAATAATGATGATGATTCTGATTTTAATACCCTGACCTTCAGTATTTCTATAATCCTCAAAGCAGTTATGAATTTGGATTATTATTATTTATTTCAAACTTCTTGTTTAGTTTATTTCCACTGACGTCCAACTCACCAATCAGCGTTTAAACACGTGCAGAATCTTAATAGTCCCTCCCTCCTATTGGTGCAGACAGCTGTCGGTCAATCCCGGGCCACGCCCAGCGCTCTGACACGTGACGTGTTGCGAAACGTTTCCGTATTTCGGTTTTAACGTGTTTGTGTTCGTGAAGTTTCGCGGACACGCGCTCGTTTAAATCCCCGTGACGTGTTTACGGTCCGCGTGTAAACGGGAGAACGGCCCGCTGAAGGCTCCGTCTACGTCCTGGAATCAACGTCACCGTCTACTTCGTGACCGCGGTGACGAAAACAGAGTTTGGGTTAAAATGACGACGAACGACACGTGAAGGTCTCACCTCAGCTCTCAGATCAGCTGCTGCTCTCCTGCCTGCCTGTCTGCCTGCCTGCCTGTCTGTCTGTCTGTTGAATAAAAGGTGACGAGGTGCGTTCAAGAGCAACAGCGACGTCGTTTACAACCGTGCTGCATTCAGGTTCTCCGTAAACCACAATATTTCTGGCTGTTACAGCGACAATATGCACCTTTTTGTTCTTTTTTTGAGACCCTTTAATAATAATAATAATAATAATATTAATAATATAACATTATACTCCTTTTAAAGACACATGATTCCGTCTTCAGTCTCTGGAAGGTCAGAGGTGGGAAGTAACCAAGTACAAATACTTTGTTACTGTACTTCATTGTATTTTCAGGTATCTGTACTTAACTTGAGTATTTCTACTCTTTACTCTTTCTTATTTTACATTTATTGATTGATTATTATTATTATTCATATGAGTTGTGATTCAGTTAACCTTTTAAAAAACAGCCAATAGAAATATCCTTCATAGGGATACTTTCTATTTTCTACTTAAAGTACTTCTCAGAGTACTTTTCCACTTTTACTTGAGTAAATAAGTAGAATCAGTACACACGTATCTGTACTTCTACTTGAGAGAATGAATGTAGTTTTGACTCCTCTGGTGGTTCTTGTGTTTTATTGAATATAAGTGAAGTTTAAATATTGTTGTATAGATCAGCATGCAGATTTCGGGGGTCCGGGTCCAGAGGCTTCATAAGCGAGCGGGTTCCTCCTCCAGGAACAGTACTTGACCCACGCTGGGTAAGAATACTCGGAAAACAGATGAAAAGTCCACTCGGATTCTAACTGAGTTAATTCAGAAGTTCTACGGATTGAAATGATTCTTTAGAAACGAGGCAAACGGAGAAACAACAGGATGGAAGTTCAAGGACAGGACGACCTTCAAATAATGAAGAAACAAAGCTTGAAGTACTCATACTTTTACTTCAGTACAACAATGTAGAAATACTCTCTATGCAGAATGAAGACAGAATAATATGTATCAAACCGTTGTATTATTATTATCGATGCATTAATGTTGCAAAAGATAAAAGTGGAGCTCATCAAACCACAAAAATAAAACATTTCATCATCACCTGGACGCCAGCACACATTCTCAAAACATGATTTAATATAAATAAACATTAAAACATTAATATTTACTGTAGTTCACGTAAAAACCGGTAAATGTGGACGAATAAATTAATCAGTTAACGAGAAACAAAGCCGAATACAGACTCAAACATAGACTTTTATCCGTGTGTGTGTGTGTGTGTCTGTGTGTGCGCGTGTCTGTGTGTGAGTGTGAGTGTGTGTGTGTGTGTGTGTGTCTGTGTGTGTGTGTGTGTGTGTGTGTGTGTGTCTGTGTGTGTGTTAGGAGTAGAAGGTGAGGACACTCTGGTGGTTTCCTCGGACCAGCAGCAGAGGGGGTGTGTCCTTGGTCAACGTCTCTAACCAGCACATGTAGAGAGCGCTGGACACCGTCCCCTTCCTGGCCAGAGGCATGCTCCTGAAAACACACCGTAGTATTATTATTATTATTATTATTATTATAATTATTATTATAATCATACTCCTGAAAACACACCGTAGTATTATTATTATTATTATTATTATTATTATAATTATTATTATAATCATACTCCTGAAAACACACCGTAGTGTTATTATTATTATTATTATTATTATTATTATTATTATAATCATACTCCTGAAAACACACCGTAGTATTATTATTATTATTATTATTATTATTATAATTATTATTATAATCATACTCCTGAAAACACACCGTAGTGTTATTATTATTATTATTATTATTATTATTATTATTATTATTATTATGCTCCTGAAAATACAATGTCTGGTATTAGTACTTTTATTTGTGCTACAGTATTTTAAAGTGTGGTATTAGTACTTTTATCTGTACTACAGTATTTCAAAGTGATGTATTAGTACTTTTATTTGTACTACAGTCCAGGTCCAGGTTGCAGAGTAATTAGTCATTAAAACCATATGATGGACAGACAGTGTGATTCTGGTCTCCATGGTAACGGGAAGAGGAGGAGTTCTCACATGACGATGAGTTTGGCCGTGGCCGAGTGTTCCTTCAGCAGCTCGTTCAGTCGGATCTGACGGTTGCTCTGAAAGTCACAAACAGGATGTGAGGTCGCAGTGAAAGGAGCGACGTGATTGGTCAGCGCTGACCTCTGTGTGTGTGTGTGTGTGTGTGCGTGCACCTTGGCCTTGTAGAGCTCCAGCTCGTTGTCGGTGATCCTCCAGGGCTCCAGGGCCTTCAGCCTCTCTGCAGCGTCCTGCTCCATGTCGTCCTCCTTCAGCCGGTACGGCTCCACCAGCTCCTTGAAGCTCAGCTTACTGCAGCACACCACTTATTATCAATATCACACTTATTGTTATAACCACACCTATTATCATCAGCTCTCATATCTGATAGAGAGACATTAACCAATCAGAGGGCAGGGAGGGTGCTGAGTCGTACTTGTGCTTCCTGGGTTTGGTGTTGATGTCTCCGAGGACGTGGATGTCGGAGAAGTCGATCCTGAACCTGCTGAGCAGCGTCGCCATACTGACACACACACACACACACACACACACACACACACACGGCCATCAACACACAGGATGAATACACTCTGTGTGATGTGTGTGTGTGTGTGTGAGTATGTGTGTGTGTGAGGCGTAGAAAGCTGGCGATGACTCACGCCCGGCGGTCGTGGTCGATGCGGTTGATCTTCCCGCCGATGAAGACCCGGATCCTGCAGTCGCCCCACTTACTCCGGTTGGTCAGCAGGAAGGGGATCAGCAGGGTCAGACCTGCAAACACCAAGAGGGTTCACTTCCTCTGCTCGCTCAAATAGTAGATTCAGTAACACAGACTGTCATGTGACTTTAAGCGTAACTTAACCCCAAAACTCTGTTCAGGTTTCTAATTGGGACATTTTTATTTATATATATATGCAGAATATATATATATATATATATATATATATATATATATATATATATATGCAGAATATATATATATATATATATATATGCAGAATATATATAGTGTCTGCCCTCTAGTGGTTGAAACATGACTACTGCAGGTTTACTTTGGAACCATTATTATAATCACGCTCTCTGATCTGAAGATAGAGAAGGAGAATAGGAATGAAAAATACTCTGTTCTATATTTTGTCTTGAATTATACATTTTAAAATATGAAAATAATGCTAATTCTGTAAAAGCATCTGACTAAAGATGTTTGAATGTGAATAATTGAAATGATAATAATCATACAAATGTTTTTTTTTTACCTCCATCATCGAACAACCACCAGACGTCGATGGTTCCTTTCCCCTGCTTCTTCTTGAACTGCTGGCTGGTCTCCAGCAGACGCTGGTCCGCCAGGCTCAGGGGGGACTTGGTTTCTATGGCAACGACATCACATGACCAAAGACGACATTAAGGAAACACAAAGTCCATCAGAGGTAACGATGTTCCTGTTTACATGCTGTAACGTTTCATCGAGCTTAGCTAAGCTAAGTTAGGCTAGGCTAGAAGTGAGATTTTTCTGAGAGTGGGGCAAAAGTCCTAAAAAAGGCACCAATTCACGTAATTATAAATGTATATAAGTCCGTTGCTTAAATTATTGTGCTTTGTCAAATTAATATAGTTTTGTAGAGTGAATGATGAACCTTCATTTATTCTATGCTAGCGTATCTCCCCGAGGATCTACACATACTTTTTTCTGCGTAAATACATGACTTTATAAAATGTGCGATTTTTTTTATCATACATTTGCGACTTTATAATCTTGTAAAATTGCATCTTTTCTCGTAGATCTTTTCCCATAATATTCTTCTTTTTTATTTTTTAACCTACAATGACCCTAAACACCATTGTAGTCTTCTGACGAAAAGAGCGAGATACGGAATACAACGTTGTCGTTATTAAGTGTTGATGTCGGCTTCACCTCTGATGATCAGCGGGCTGCTCTGGCTGCTGGTGGTCTTGGAGGGACAGGAGTCCGAGTCCGGGTCTTTAGGCAGGATGACGGAGACCACCACCTCCTTACCGCCCCCCGGTGGCTTCTCGTGGGACGGCAGCAGGTCGTCTGCAGTGGTGAACGGGGAGACAGACACATGCAGACAGACTGAAGGCAGACAGACAGATGGCTGTGAGGAGGGAGACGGGTTGTACCTTGTCCTGGGATGTGAGACACGTCCAGGCCGTCCTGCAGACGGAGGATCACCACGCCGAACTGGAGGTCGAAGGCGTCGCTGGAACACGGAACAGACCATCAAACTTTACAGGAGACCTGGTTCATCATTCAGACAAGGTCAGTAGTCACCGGCTTCCGGTCCTAACGGGGTCCTAACGGGATCCTAACGGGATCCTAACGGGGTCCTAACGGGGTCTTTACTTTCCTTAAGGGCCTACCGGTTCTAAAGGTCCTAGAGGTCCTACCGGCCTCCGGTCCTAGCAGTCCTAGAGGTCTTAACGGTCTTAAAGGTCCTAACAGTCCTTACTGTCCTAACAGTCCTAGCGGTCCTAGTGGTTTTAAAGGTCTTAGCGGTCCTTACAGTCCTAGCAGTCGTAGTGGTCTTAAAGGTCTTGATGGTCCTTACTGTCCTAATGGTCCATACTGTCCAAATGGACCTAGCGGTCCTACCAGTCCTACCAGTCTTAGCGGTCCTTACTGTATGGTGTTGATGTAGACCTCCACGTCTCTCATGTCTCCGTCGCTCCAGTTGTTCTTGAAGCCCAGAACCAACGTGTTCGGCTTCAGACGACCCAAACCGACGGCCTGAACGCCAGAGACACAGAAGCCATATATAATAGGGAAGATAAGCCCCGCCCCTTCCCGTGCTCCCCACAGGAACTTATTTTGGGGAAAACAGTCCGGTGAGAGATTTCCAGATGTGGTACCTGCATGAGGAACTGGGCTCCGTGTCTCAGGTTGTCGGCGAACACGTGGGTGTAGAAGGCCTTGATGCGCTTCTTGTTGAGCCAGCGCTGACAGCGGCCGTGTTCCTGGGAGACCTCCTTCAGGTTCGGCCGGCGGGTCACCTGGATCAGAGGAGACAGGAAGTGGGTCTCTACGCTACAGAGGAGACCTGAAGACATAGAGGACCAGGTCCGATGTGGATCCGTGCATACGTACCGTCCTGACGTGAGCGCAGACCATCAGGCCGACGTTCTTCGTGAAGGAATGAACGAGCTGGATGAGAGCCGGACGGGCGTTGGGATACCCGGCCATCACCAGACACTGAGGCCTGCAAACGTTTTTACACACTTCAGTTTCAGAGAGTTTAAACAAGAATTTAGCATTTCAAATCTGTATCCAATTTTTTCAGGGTTGTCAATTTACTTTTGAAAAACATTTTAACTATATTATATTTCAATAATTAATATAGTTTGTATTGTTTTTTGAATCTATGTTTAACCAAAATATTAATTAAATCCTAAAATGTGAGGAAGTGATTTTCTTGCCATTTTGAGAACATATTTTCATATTTATCAGGAGAAGATGTTGAATCCTAATTATGTCATCCGAGCCCGGATCTAAACCCTCCAGCTGACCTGAAGTTCTTAACGTGGTCCTCGACGCCGGTGAGATTCATGCAGTGAGTCAGAGCCTGGTTGTAGATCAGAGCCTGAGTGGACGAACCCCAGTTCACATCTACAGGAGACAGCAGACAGACAGGCAGATAGAGAGTCAGACAGGCAGGTAGAGAGTGAGACAGGCAGCACAACCAACCAGATGGTTTCTCATGTTTACAATGTTTACTGAGATAATACATCAAGAGAGAAGTAGGACCATTTTCTCATAGACTTCTATACAACCAGAGAGGAGTCGCCCCCTGGTGGCCAGCAGAGAGAAGTAGGACCATTTTCTCATAGACTTCTATACAACCAGAGAGGAGTCGCCCCCTGGTGGCCAGCAGAGAGAAGTAGGACCATTTTCTCATAGACTTCTATACAACCAGAGAGGAGTCGCCCCCTGGTGGCCAGCAGAGAGAAGTAGGACCATTTTCTCATAGACTTCTATACAACCAGAGAGGAGTCGCCCCCTGGTGGCCAGCAGAGAGAAGTAGGACCATTTTCTCATAGACTTCTATACAACCAGAGAGGAGTCGCCCCCTGGTGGCCAGCAGAGAGAAGTAGGACCATTTTCTCATAGACTTCTATACAACCAGAGAGGAGTCGCCCCCTGGTGGCCAGCAGAGAGAAGTAGGACCATTTTCTCATAGACTTCTATACAACCAGAGAGGAGTC
>CM056831.1:26862355-26867355 GCA_029853015.1 Chelidonichthys spinosus
TGTGAAACCAAAAGTTTGATTTAAATCCATGTCTGTAACTTAAATAACAGAAGTGACCATGATGATGTCTCTTTAACTCTAACCACGTAGTTGTGTGTAGTTGTGTGTAGTTGTGTGTTGTTGTATGTTGTTGTGTGTAGTTGTATGTTGTTGTGTGTAGTTGTATGTTGTTGTTGTGCGTAGTTGTGTGTAGTTGTGTGTAGTTGTGTGTTGTTGTGTGTAGTTGTGTGTAGTTGTGTGTTGTTGTGTGTAGTTGTGTGTCTCACCTCCTCGTACGAAGCCGTTGGTTGCGATGGCCGAGGTGGAGAGACCGGTGATGGTGGTGACCAGAGTCGCCATCAGGATGATGGCAATGGTCAGTCCTGTTGGAGTTAAGGCTGGATTATGCTTCCGCGTCGACACAACGCAAGGGAGCTTGCGGACCCCTTACGTCCTTGCGGACCCCCCTTGCGTCATCGCAAGGGCCTGACGTGTGCCTCCCAAAAATCCTAGACGTGCGTTGAGGCGACGCAACGCCAACGCAGCGGCATCGGCTGTGATTGGTCCGCTAACTACATCCGCTGGAGACCGCTATCCGGTTTCCACTCATAAACACCGCCATTTAAACTTTTAAAAGTCTACTTTTATTGTTTTCACCTCGTTTTATTGTTTGCACCTTGTCGCTTTTGCACAAAGAAATAAAACACCAAGTTCTGAAAAATTGTGGATGTTTAAAGCCGGAAAGTAAACAAATACACTATAACGAGGCTAACGACGATATACCTCAAGAGTCTCGGTCGGTCGGTCAGTCTTTACAAAAAACATAGCGCCCTCTACCGGTGTGGCATTGAATTGCATTTCGACACGTAAACCCAACGCAGAACCATCACGGTCTCCAAGCAACTGCGTCGCCGTTGCGTTGCCGTTGCGTGATCAATACGCGGAAGCATAATCAGGGCTTTACACAGGACGTCATGTTAAACACGGGACATGTTTGAAGTAGGAATGCACAGAGTCAGTTACAACTTAGAAATAGAATGTTGTGGTGCTAATTTCTCTATATTTGTATATTTCTATCTGTAATTTAATTCATGTTATCATATTCCATGAAAAGACCAATTCCGTCTTTGTGTCTGTGTCCCATCGTTTCCTACGTAACTCTTAAAAAACAACCCACAATTATTAGCTAAAACCGCTGCTAGCTTTCAGCAAACAGGATATAGTGCATTTGTTTGGGAACTATTTTCAGTGGCGGATGAATCCATGTTTGGCGCTCACGTGTCTGTATTTGTGTCTGATTGGTTCAGACGTTGATACTTTAATACTTGTTAGTTGATGCATTCCTTGTTAGAGATGCTGAGTGATGCTGCATTCTGATTGGTTGATCTGAAGACTGATCTGTACCCACCGATTCCAGCCTGTCCCACAATCCAGGACATTCGTATGAAGAGCATCACACCCCAGATATTCAGCATGCAGCGGATCTGCAACACACACACACACACACACACACACACACACACACACACACACACACACTCAGCTGCTGTTGTGTGGACCAGCTTGTATCGATGGAGCAGCAGTGGAGAAACACTTGGACGACACCCACCAAGACACCTTTGACCCAACCGAACTTAACGGTCCCTCCTTTCATCTCCTTCGCCGCCATGGCCGCCGCCTCCTCAGCGGCCGACGGCTCCTCTCCATTGGCCAGACCATCCTCAAACGGCTCCTGGACGACCAATCCCAGCCAAGAGGGCAAAGAGAAGGTCAATTAGGATATCAGGATTCAATACTGAGGAAGACCAACAGAAGACTTGTTGACTGTTGGACGAGGTGATGTTTATGTTTTGATTTTTGCACCATGAAATGAGGGAGATGTAGCATTACATTAAACACAGAGATGCACATACAGTGCAGTCTGTCGTCTCTGGAGTAATGGTATACGAGATTCAAACGGCTGCAGAACTTTCTCCACGTACAATGATGGTCTGTCCGTCTACCTAGCGGCGTCGGCGGCGTGGGCAGCGTGGCGAGGGAAGCCTGCACGGTCATGACAGGCAGCATTGTGAGCCCGTCATGCCTCCGGTGATGTCACCGAGCCCACTCACGGTCTCCGTGACGACGGAGCGGTACACCTCTACAGGCTTGCATCACTCAACGCTCGACGGGAACCAGCGGAAATATGTGTGATTTAATACGTCGTTCTTTATCGGAACGTTTCTAACGGCAAAGACTAACGTTTTCATCCTCTTTCTAATAATACTGACTTAATACTTACTATCTAATAATACTGACTTAATACTTACTATCTAATAATACTCACTTAATACTTACTATCTAATAATACTGACTTAATACTTACTATCTAATAATACTTAATTATAATACTAAATTACTAATAATACTTGCTTAATACTTACTATCTAATAATACTGACTAAATACTTACTATCTAATAATACTTAATTACTAATAATACTGACTAAATACTTACTATCTAATAATACTGACTTAATACTTACTATCTAATAATACTTAATTACTAATAATACTGACTTAATACTTACTATCTAATAATACTGACTTAATACTTACTATCTAATAAAACTTAATTACTAATAATACTCACTTAATACTTACTTACTAATAATACTCACTTAATACTTACTTATAATACTGACTTAATACTTACTAGTAATACTGACATAATACTTACTTACTAATGAGACTTAATTACTAATACTTACTAATAATATTTACCTAATACTTACTTACTAATAATACTTACTTAATACTTACTAATACTTGCTAACTAATATTTACGTAATACTTAAATACTAATAATACTTACGTAATACATAAGTAATAATAATACTTACTCACTAATAATACTTATTTAATACTAACTTACAAATAATACTTACTTTATACGTAATCACTAATAATACTTACTAATAATACTCAATAAGTTATTACAAATACTTACTAATACTTTTTTAATACTTACTTACTAATAACACTTACTTAATACATAATTACTAATAATACTTATTCACTAATAATACTTACTTAATACGTTATTACTAATACTTACTTATACTTTTTTAATACTTACTAATAACACTTACTTAATACATAATTACTAATAATACTTACTCACTAATAATACTTACTTAATACGTAATTACTAATACTTACTAATAATACTTTTTTAATACTTACTCACTAATAATACTTACTTAATACATATTTACTAATAATACTAACTCACTGATAACACTTACTTAATACATAATTACTAATAATACTTTTTCATTATTAAACGTAAATGCAGGACGTGATTAAAACAGTGGTATTGCAACTTAAAGGGGGGAACAGGGTAAACAAACTAATACTTCAATAATAATACTAATTACTTACATGAAGAACGTTTTCTTTTGTTGAATTGTTTAAATATGCAAATGAGACATTAAATATGTGCTCATTTGCATCACTTTCCAGACCAGAAATCTGGGTTTAATGAAATAGTCATGGAATGAATTAAAGTTAATCTCTTTGAATCGCTCCATAAATCAGAAAGTTGTCAACAGCCATAAATTAAATCCATGTTGGGGTTTAAAGTAATAAATGTTGTAGAAATGAGGCTATGAATGATGGACAAACCTTCAGGATAATGAAAGGAATGAAAGTGTGAAGTTTGGATGTAAAAGCGCAGATTTCTGCCCCAGAGTCTGAGAGAAAACTCATTTAGAGAAAACTCATTTGGGGAAAACTCATTAAGAGAAAACGGAATTTAAATATCTGGCTTGTTAAATTACAAACATTTTAAAGACATTAAAGTTTTAAACAATAGATAGAATAAAACCACCAGCTGATCACTGGTATTAAGCCAATTATGCGTCTATAACAAGGCATTAATGTAACGTTTGTGATGCAAATAGACAAATAAAAACCTAAAGGTGCGTTTTTGATCTTGGTGAAGATAAATAAATTCTATCGGTCGTGAAAAACAAAGTTTGTGCCTGAAGTTCGAATAAAACCCTGAAAACTTCTTCCACCAAACTTGTGCGCTAAAACGCGCAGAGTTGGTCGTGATCGTGTTATTTAACGTGACGAAGGAACGGAACGTGATTTTGTTACTTTATCGAGTTCGTCGTGCAGCTCCGACAGCGACGGCCTGCTCAGCTTCTCCCCGAGGGGCGCCGCCGTCTGCCGGTAGAAGTCGATGTTGGGGACCGCGTCGATGGTGTTGTGTCCGAAGGTCCGCATGTAGTAGGTGTTGGAGTGGTCCGACACGTGCGTGTGGCCCGTGCCCGTGGAGTGGAGGCTGACCGAGTCGCTCCGCGCCGCGTCCGGCTCGTGGAAGACGTCCGGCGGGAGGCCGATGTCCATCGCGCTGCCCAGCGCGCCCGAATCCAGGAACCCGACCACCTTGAACCGGCCTTTGGACTCCTCGGGCGGCTTGGACCCGTCGGTGGAGGCCGGGGCCGCGGGCACGGGGGCTCCGGAGGACCCTTCTGTCACCATATCCACCTGGAAGCGGCTCTGCGGGGAGCCGCCGCTCTTCAGGGACGGCTTCTGTCCCGACATGTTCCTGACCGGGAACTAAACACCTGCTCCAGAACCACGGGAACTAAACACCTGCTCCAGAACCACGGGAACTAAACACCTGCATCTAGTACCGAACAGTCCGAGGAAGAGGTCCTAGAAGTCCGGATGGAACATTTACATCCAGAAGTTACAGACTAACAGTGATTTAGACCTGCGCGTAATGTGCGTAAAGGACTCCAACTCACTCTCTCTCTCTCTCTCTCTCTCTCTCTCTCTCTCTCTCTCTCTCTCTCTCTCTCTCTCTCTCTCTCTCTCTCTCTCTCGAGACATCCCAGCATGCCGGGAACCAGAGGAAGGAGGAGACGTGATGGATCGGTGTGCTTTACGCGCCGGACTTTGGCGCGCGTCCTGGCCAATCCGAGTCGCGAGGACCGTCGATAAGATGAGTATTTACCCCCAAAACACTGG
>CM056831.1:26872355-26879855 GCA_029853015.1 Chelidonichthys spinosus
TGCTGGTTTCCAATATGCTGGTTTCCAATATGCTGGTTTCCGGTATGCTGGTTTCCGGTATGCCAGTTTCCAATATGCTGGTTTCCGGTATGCTGGTTTCCGGTATGCTGGTTTCCAGTATGCTGGTTTCCTGTATACTGGTTTCCTGTATACTGGTTTCCAGTACGCTCAGGCAGCTTCATCCAGGAGTCTCTGCAGGTTCTTCTGCACCTGGAAGATCAGAAGTTGTGTGTTATTTTTAACTGACATGAAAGTCACACACATTAATAAAATGTCTGAAATAACGGATGTTTTTACTGGTCAACATAACGTCCTTTCAGTCTCACTGTTATCTAATGTTCTTTTCTTTACTGAGGATATATTGTTGTATTTTTTAAAACTATTTTCAATACTTCTAAAGGATATTCATTTTTTTATAATATTTGCAGGTTCCTGGTCCATATTTGAGTGTTTCCTGTTTCCACACGTCCGTCAGCTGCTGTTTGTGTTGATCTCTCCTTACAGACGACGGCATCGCTGTTCGACCAACGGATCGCTGACTATAAATGTTTGATTAACGTCAACGGGCATCTGGTTTCACTCCCAAGGCTTCCTGTGCCTGTTTCTGTTCCTGACGCCAGAGACGAAGGTAAAACACCGTTAACACGAGTTAACATGCCAGGCTCATCGAGGTCACAAAGTTGAAATAAAAAGCGGATGATTTGGCTGCAGCAGCTTCAAACACCGGGCAAGAGTTTAATAGTTCCACTGTCAATTCTAATAAAAATTCAAAGTAAGAACTACTTAATATTAAATAAAATGCACTTAATAGACTTTAGCTGACTGAATATTATTATATATTATATTATATAATAATATTAAATTATGAAAAGCCAATTCATTTATTTTTACTTTACTGGAATGTCACACAAACAACAGGACGATGATAAAGAATGTTTCTTTATCATCTCTGGTTAGAGACGATATCTGGATCTGGCGTCTGAATACCAAATATATATTTTAACTTCATTTATAATCTCCAGAGTTTTCTGTGAAATGGTTGAAAAGCCCTTTTTGTTCAAGATTCTCTCACAAATCCTAGATTTACTTCCGAAGCATCTGTTGATGTTTCTAATCTAAAAATCTAATGCTTATAATCGAATGTAACCGAACTAGATTTTCCTTCGGAGTGTCAGGATGTTAACGAGAACCAGGTCTGGGTTTTTAGGACTCAGGTAGAGCGACTGACCTTCTCCAGCTTCATCAGGTTGATGCTCAGAAGTTCAGAGAAAAGCTCCGACTTCACGTCGCTCCCCCTCAGGAAGTCAGTCCTGCACGGAGAAACAAACCGTATTCTTCAATAGGAACAAAATAAAGGGCGACATCATTGGTTTCATGGATCTTTGTCACTTTGGGAGGAAACAGTTTGGCTCCAACAACAAAGGACTTTAACCCAAACCCAACAAGAACCTGAACCCACCTGAACCCAAACCAGACCTGAACCCAAACCAGACCTGAACCCAACCTGAAACCCGTAAATATGTTTCTGTTCCAAATCCGTTCATAGATAAAGTTTTTTATTTTAAAAACTCACTCCTGGTGGAACTCAGTGACGGAGCCGAGCGTCATCAGTCTCTCCTCCAATGAGACGATCTTAAAGGCCAAGTAGCAGGAAGACATGACCAGGACACACACTCTGAGAACACACACACACACACACACACACACACACACACACAAATACATGATTTATTCATATTCAGCACATTTATGGTGCAAAAACTAAAGAGACTAATGAAAATGTAAATATTGGTGAATGAATGAATGCATGAATGCACAGCGGTGGACTCACAGTAGCAGGTAGACAAACAGCAGAGTGTTGAGGGAAACTGGTTTCAGAGTCCTGCTGTCAATCACCAGCTCCGTGCCTGGAAACAAAAACTCACTTTTCTTATTGATCCGAACACTAAAATACACTTTATTGGTCCTAATTGATCGTGAAACACACGAAAACATATCAGCTGGGCTGTAAACTCGTGAAAGCTCGCTCAGTTTGGATTATTTTATTGGAAACCAGCAACACTTTTGTGGAGGTAGTAACATGTTTGGATGTGGTGTCCCACAGAGTTCCTTATTGGGTCCTCACTTCTTTGTCCTGTATCTAAATTACAGGACAATATGACACCAATATTGTCTGAACATTTTATTCAAAACAACGTAGTGTTTTTCATTTAATAATAACTCTTACAGACTTGATCATAGTCGGTGCGAAACCATCGTTGTACTGGCGCTGCAGGCAGGACGAGCTCCTTACCAGCGTGGTGTTTGTCGTGCTGCTTGTGGTCTGATCTCTGCTGGTTCTGATGCTGGTTCTGATGCTGGTTCTTGGCTTTGTGCTGGTGTTCTGGACGTTCAGGAGGAGCTGCACCGTCCGAGTGCTTCAACACATCCAGGAACTGAGGGACGGGAAACTCTGCAGCATGAGGGAGACAGGAAGCAGCATAAGTAGGAAGACTTGTTACCGGTGGACCAGGACTCAACCTGACCCTCATGACACCAGCTGTGTTGGTGTTCAGCTGCTAAGTGAACTCCACCACGTAATGAGACACCGCGGGGTTCTTCTTCTTTCTCCTGGTTGTCTGAAACGGATCGTGTCCAGGTCTAACATTACATCCTCCACTGTTCACGTACACCGGATCTCAGGTCTAAAGAATGATGCTCGCTTCATGAAATAAAAAGGGGAATATAGAGAATACATGTACTGCAAATCCTGCTGCAGAAATAGAAATGTCAGTAAAACTTCAGGTACTTGAGTAGAAGCTGCTGCTGATTGGTCAGCGGTCGGTGGGTGATACCTGCTATCTTGTCGTAGTCGGGGGTCTGGGAGTCGGAGCTGCTGCTCTCCTCCATCTCCTGCCTCCTCTGTCTCACTGCCACGTCCAGATCACAGAAATCACCTGGGAAACTCTACAGACAGACAGGCAGACAGGCAGACAGACAGGAGTTAGATCATCACCTGGACATGAGACGAGGCATTGTGCTCTGAGTGAGTCTGTGTCTGACCCACCAGGGGGAAGCGAGGCGACAAAGGTGACCTTTGACCTCTGAAGCTGTTTGCCGCCGAGGACGGGATGGGGCTGCTGCACGGACTCTTCTCCTGCTCATTAAGATAAGATAAAAGAAGAACAAGTAAGTAAATTACAGAGAGTACAGATACTTCAAAAAGACTAAAGAGAAGTAGAAGTACAAGCTCTGAAATGTACTTAAAGTAGAACGTCTCCCTATGAAGGACGTTTCTACTGGCTGGTTTCTCTGTGAGTTCCTCGCCTCGTGTTTGATTGGATCTAAATCTATGTGAAATTATACTAAAGAATAATATCATTGTTTAGGTTTTCTACTAGCAACTATGAGCTAGCAGACAGGAGGGTGGTGAGACACCCGTCTCACCTCCAGATGAAGACAGACAGACATCAAGAACTTGTAGGTGTTGTCTCTCGACATGAAGGACACGAAGACGTACTGAAACAACAGAATCACACAAGTTTTAACATTTTCTATGGTTTTTTTTACAGATATTTGAAGTGCTGATTGAAGAATGAGATAAAACATGCAGGTTTATTCTCTTATTCATGTGTGAGCGTTAAGAAGAGGGCGGAGCCTCTCACCCGGTCGTTGGCGGTGGCGATCACCAGGGCGTTTGGCAGCAGGATGGCGGTTTTGGTCTTCTTGATGTGCGTGACGGACATCACGGGGATGGCGATCTGAGACGGACGGGAACCAGGACGCGTTCGCACTAAGTTACTGTCGCATCTACAGAATGATGACCTCGCAGAACCATGACCTCACAGAACCATGACCTCACAGAACCATGACCTCACAGAACCATGACCTCAAAGAACCATGACCTCACAGAATCATGACCTCACAGAATCATGACCTCACAGAACCATGACCTCACAGAATCATGACCTCACAGAACGTTGGGCGAGAAAAAAACAAAAAACGGAGCCGAAAGGGGAGGGCAATATTCCGAGAAAAAAAGTTGCAAATTTGTGAGTTTATTCCAATGCTAACAACCAGCATCTATGCTAGCTAACGTCCCATGAATGTACGTATTTATGTTTGTAATGAATCATCCCAACATGTGACGACGCCTCGTTAAGGTCCTTAGGGTGATGATGTTGATGAACTGTCATCTTATGGGTATTTATGGATCGGGCGGTTGGGCTAAAATGCTAGCGGTAGCTTTCACTTGTTGTCATAGCAACGGCAAACATCCGGTGTTAGCTGGAATCAAGCAACTTGTTTATATTGGCTGTATATATTTATAAACTCGCAAATGTTCCCCTCTCTCTCTCTCAACAAAAAGTTGTCTGGAATTGATAGAGATATCTGGACTTCTTCATAAATGTTGCACCGTTTGAAGTTCTTCATATGATGAAAGGTCACATGGTCGCCACGGCGACGCGGCTCACCTTAGTGTCTTTGCCGAACACCTTGGAGTGGAAGCCGATCCAGTGGTCGGAGACGAACATGCGTCCCTGGTAGAGGATGTCCTTCTGCAGAGCACACGTGTAACCTGGCAATCAAACAGAGGACGCCGCCTTTAGCTTTCATCTCCTCCCGTATTTAAGGTGGACTGACGTTTGTGAGCGTCGTTGACTCACTCTGTCGGAGCTGTTCCTCTTTGCTGATCTCCTTAAATATTTTATGGTACTGGCAGTTGCTCTTAGAAATCTGCAACACGACGAGGATCGGTCACGCAGAGCCATGCACAACGTGAGTATTGATTCTAATTATTGGAACGGTAATGAAGCCATGACATCACTCATCCCACACCCAATGAGAGCTCACCTGGCTGTAGTGAGACTTCTTCCTGTCTATCTTGGAGTCCGAGTCGATCTGGACTTGAGTCAGCAGAGAGGTGTCGAAGGTCTTTGATCTGCAGACAGGAAGTAGAATAAATAAATATATATATATATATATAAAAGCTCCATTAATATGTTTGTGGCCACTAGGGGGCAGCAGGACAAGCAGCTGACAGCGTTTTACTGTAAAAAGGGAAAAATTGCAAATGTTTTTGAAGTCCAGTCCTCAAGGAGAACCAGGTTCTATCTACCAACCTGACCAACGCTGGTTTCCTGCGGCCCGGCGGCTCCTGTTGATCCAGATCGGTGGTCTGCAGAGTCTCGTTGGCCCTCCGCTCACATCTCAGCTGCTCTGCCACGTTTTCCACGTCTGAACTGCAAACAAACAAAACCACATTCAGACTCAGATGGAGACGTCATTAACGTTCATACAAGCAGACTTAAATCCAGAATCATAATTATTTTAAATTTAACATAATAAATATAACATTCATTACATATAAAAAGAGACATATGAGGAATAATTATAGATATCAGCCTTCATCGCTGGAACTGTGAGTCAGACACTTCATATTTAAGAGTTTAAAAAGGAACAATTAATATTTGTGTTTATCTTTATTGTCCTTCGAGGGGAAATGTGCTTTACAGTAAGAGGACGAACACAAAAACAGAACAAACAAGAGGACGTTGATCAAACCGTCAAACAAGTTCAAAAGGACTTCTGTAAATGTAACATTGGCATTTTCAGGAACAAAATTAACATGAACGGCAACAGGAAGCAACAAAACAAATCATTATAATAATTACAACAACATCTATTTGGTACAGGCGGCCGTGCAACTCAAAGCAACACTGATAGTATAAATAATACATACTGTGGGTTCTGATACAAATGAGACACTACAGAAGATCACACAAACATGTCTGATATGAATTCTTGTAATGTAACATGTGACTGGAACCGACCAACCAGAGCTCAGCGGGACAGAAGGAGACTGAATGACCTCAAACACTGTGACTGATTTACTCGTCGGTCAACACAGATTAGGAGTCATTTCAAGTTTGATAAGCTGTTTGATCGTCTCACAGTTTATCAGCAACTTGAAGCTGCAACTATTTTCATTGTTGCTGCAAAGAAGAGAAACTGATGAGACAGAGGTGGACGTCGTCATGGAGACGTCAGCCATCGGTTTGCGAACTTTGCCATCTCGATATTTCTGTAACCAGTAGAATGAAATGACCATATTTGGACTGTGGAGGAGCAACGGGTGGATCTGAGGAACACAAGTGGCACCCTTACTGGATCTGGATCCATGTGGATTCTGGTGTGAAGCTGCTAACAAAGTTAGCTTCTATAATTCAAGGTCAACTTTACAGCTAAGTGTTAAAGTCATCTTAGTAGCTAACTAGCATTGGTAGCGTGGTAGTCACCTGTCAATCAGCAGGTAAGCCCCGCCCCCTAAAGCATCCCCTGCTTTCTGGTCTGGTGGACTCTAAATTTCTCATAGACTTCTATACAAGCAGAGAGGAGTCGCCCCCTGGTGGCCAGCAGAGAGAAGTAGGACCATTTTCTCATAGACTTCTATACAACCAGAGAGGAGTCGCCCCCTGGTGGCCAGCAGAGAGAAGTAGGACCATTTTCTCATAGACTTCTATACAACCAGAGAGGAGTCGCCCCCTGGTGGCCAGCAGAGAGAAGTAGGACCATTTTCTCATAGACTTCTATACAACCAGAGAGGAGTCGCCCCCTGGTGGCCAGCAGCAACAACCCAAAATTCAATATATCCCATTAATAATGATATTATATATATAAGCAGCACACTTTCCTGTCAGTTGACCGACTGGTCGTCTCTCAGCGTTGCCATAACAACCAGTAAAACACCAGACAGACATCTTTTCTCACAGACTCACTGGTAATCTCTGTCCTCACACTTCCTGGCGTTGTCCTGCCGACAAACACTCCGCTCTGACATCATCGACGGCGTCTGTCCCGAGGAGAACTGAGGAGTCCCGATCCTGATCCTCTCCCTCACCTGCCCTGTGGGCATGTCCGCTCGGCCTCCTGGTCTCACGTGTCACAGCCAATCACGGGGCAGGACCGCGTGGTGTGTGTGTGTGTGTGTGTGTGTGTGTGTGTGTGTGTGTGTGTGCAGTCAAACCTTTGATCAGTGACATTTCAGCTTTGTTTGCACAGTAAAGCCTCGACTCTTCTCTGCTCACTTTCACATCTTCATATTTATTTTTTATTTCCAGTCTCATGAAGAAGAACCAGCTGAGATAGTTGGTGTTGGTGGGAACTCGGGGATTTCCCATGAGCCTCCATGCTGCTCAGGTTACAGAGAAACAAAACATTTTCTTTGTACCTTCACAAACGGGATGAAACCTGATCAGTTTGTCTTTGTTGATATAATGTTTATTAGGTTTGGAGCGTACGGATGAATTCAGGGTTGGACGGATAAAATACCAGATGACTTATCGCTTTTCTTCACATAGAGAAGCGTCAGCACCAGACTCCCTTAAGAAATGCAGCAAATTAATTTTACCTTCCCACTGAGAATTAGAAGCCTTCTCAGCGTCTCCTCTGTGCTTTTAAATTGAAATTTATATCATATATAATATAATCTAATAGAATAATAATAATAATGTGAAGAGC
>CM056831.1:26882355-26889855 GCA_029853015.1 Chelidonichthys spinosus
GAAGGCCGGGGAGGTTTGGACGTCGTGTTCCTGCGTTTGAACGGAAACAAGTCGTCCGCTCCGTCGTTCTCCATCTTCACAGGACTGTGTTTGTGTTCCACGTTCTTCCTCACATATAAGGTGGAGGCCACGCCCCCTCGCCCTGCAGGACACCATGTTACTGTGAGGGTCGGCACAGTGGACTGTTGTTTGCTTTGATATGAACCTTCATCCTTCTCTTCCTCCTCCTCCTGGTGACCCACATCTCTTATCAGTACTCTGGTCAGGACTGTGTACATTTATTCATGTGGAAAATATGTATAAACTATATATATATATATATGTATATATTTATCCCTTTAATAACCAGCAGACCATCATTGGAGGACTTCCGGTAGACCGATGCGGCAGCGCCCCCCTGCGGCCAGTCAGTGCAGGTGTAGAGATAAACAGAAGGAGACGTGAACATTCAATCAGTTCCACCTGAATAGATGTTTAAACACTAAAGCAAACACTGCAGCGCCCCCTGGCGACCAGCTGTCATGCCCTCACAGGACTCACGTCTATTTATTAATTTAGTTTTAAATACAATGTGAGACTTCTGACACGTTAATTAGAATAAAACCCTGAATTCACTAGAAAACACGACGATGATGTTTATTATTTATAACGCCAGCTGTGTTGGATGACTTTTTGTGTTTGATGCATATTTATTTATAATTATTCCGTTTTATTTCAGATGGCACCTGAAGCTCCTCAGAGTCTGTGTTGTAGACCAGCGTGCTGGACCAGGCCGGATCCAGCAGCCCGGTGCCGGTCCACCACTGCGGCGGGCTGACGATGACTTGAATGCTGATTATTGTGAAGACCGACAAAAGGACGCGCGGAGGAGATGAACCGTTTCCTGAGACCCGGAGAGACCGGGGGTCCGCTGCTGGAGGACCGCAGGGAGCTGTCACCCAACCACACTGCCTCCTCCTCCTCCTCCTCCTCCTCTTCCTCCTTCTACATCACCTCCTCCTCCTCCTGCCTCCTCCTCCTCCTCCTCTTCCAGCGCCGCTGGATCAGCCGACAGACACGCGGCCCTGCTCCCGCTCCAGACCCGGGGACCTGGCGGGTCGGAGGCGAGGAGATCCGCGCTTAAACGCAGCCGAGCCGCCGGGGACGGACGCGAGGAACCGGAGGCGGCGGCCGGCGAGGCGCGCGTCGGACTCGGTCAGCAGCATCAGCATCAGGACCGGCAGCGTCCGGACGCTCAAGGACGCGGATTCGGTGCGGAAGGTCTCGAGATGATTTCCGCCGTGAGCAGGGACGCGGACGGCGGGAGCGGCATCATCATCATCACCGGCGGCGGCGGCGGCGTCTCCGAGGCGACCGCGGCCTCTCCCGCGCCATGCGCCAAAGGCAAGGAGGAGAGGAAGGGGAAGAACGTGATCCGGGGCTGGAAGAGGGACCGGGACCGGGACGCTCCTCCTGCGCGTACGAGGAAGGAGAAGCCCGGTGATGTCTCTCCTCCTCCTCCTCCTGCTCCTCCTCCTTCTCCTCCTCCTCCCTCCTCCTCCGTCTTCCTCGCGTCCGCCGCCCTGCCCGAGCATCATCCGTGCTCCGGACTCTGCCACTGCGCCGCGCCGGACTCGCGGATCCTCGGGGACAACGTAAACAACAACAACAATAGCGGCGGCGGCGGCGGCGGCGGCAACACCGCGCTGGAGTGTGGAGCTAAAAGCGGCGGCGGCGCTATTGTTGTCAGGCGGCAGCATGACGACACGCCGGCGGCCAAGAAGCACCGCGGAGCCGAGAAGGTAGGAGGGTTGGTTTCCGGAGGGGCATAAAGGATGTAGACATGGTGATGTGATGATGACATGTTTTTAATATTCAGCGCGTGCACACACAGTCAGATGCAGGTGTGAAGGCCACAAAGGAGCGTGCACGTGCAGCGCGTGTAAACGGAGGTGAGGTGTGAAGATGACATGTACGTGGAATTTATTATTTCCTTTTGTTGCTTCCTGTCGGCTCACATTTAACAGAGGAGGCTTTTTGTCTTCTGGAGGGGAGACGAGGAGGAGGAGGAGGAGGAGGAGGAGGAGGAGGCGGCAGCAGTGTGTCCTCCATCTCCATCCCCATTTAATCCTCCTTGTGTTTTCTCTTCCTCCTGGAGATTAAATCTAAAGGAGCAACTCTAAATCCTGCTCCTCCTCCTCCTCCTCCTCCTGGTTGTTGTTGTTGTTTTGCGTCTGCAGCCTTTTTGTTTCGTAGGTGTGAAAACAGAATCAGGTGTTTGCATCAGAATGGGATGTTGCCAATTGTTTGGGGGGGGGGGGGGGGGGGGGGTTAAATAAGTCCTCTGCAGGAGAGACAAAGATGGAGGAAGGTGATGGGGGGGGGGGGGGGGGGGGGGGAGATAGAGAGGGAGGAATTGGACGTGACAGCAGAGGACACTGATGGAGGACGTCCAGGAGTTTGATTGGTTTTATTTTGTGGAAGAGAGGAAGCGTTCCTCCTCCTGATGATGAAGATGGTGATTGTGATGATGATGGTGATGATGATGGTGATGAAGATGGTAATGATGGTGGTGATGATGAAGATGGTAATGATGGTAATGATGGTGGTGATGATGATGAGGATGGTAATGATGGTGATGATGGTGATGATGATGATGATGGTGGTGATGATGAAGATGGTGATGATGATGAGGATGGTGATGATGATGAGGATGGTAATGATGGTGATGATGGTGGTGGTGGTGATGATGATGATGATGGTGGTGATGATGAAGATGGTGATGATGATGAGGATGGTGATGATGGATGATGATGGTGGTGGTGATGAAGATGGTGATGATGATGAGGATGGTAATGATGGTAATGATGGTGGTGATGATGATGAGGATGGTAATGATGGTGATGATGGTAATGATGGTGGTGATGATGATGAGGATGGTAATGATGGTGATGATGGTGGTGGTGGTGATGATGATGATGATGGTGGTGATGATGAAGATGGTGATGATGATGAGGATGGTGATGATGGTGATGAAGATGGTGATGATGATGAGGATGGTAATGATGGTAATGATGGTGGTGATGATGATGAGGATGGTAATGATGGTGATGATGGTAATGATGGTAATGATGGTGGTGATGATGAAGATGGTGATGATGATGAGGATGAAGAACGCTGCTTTGTGTATTTGTTGAAGATGATTCAGGAATCTGCTCTTTCTTTGTGTTCTCAGATGTTTTTCACGCTGGAAACGGTTTGAATGTCGACACGATGGTGGTTGGCTCTAAAACCCATAAAATGGACAAAAACCTCGTAAAGACAAGCGGGACGCTAACTTGTACTCACGCAACGCAAGATCGTAAAATCCAAATTCGGGACATAAACAGGATTTTCACGTTTTTTTTTCATTTGTCGCAGCACGACTATCTTAATCGGGACGACGTCACGTTAAATTCGGAAAGTTAGCTTTAGGCAACAAAACGTCTTCGTTAGTTTAAGGAAAATCACCTGACGTCAAAAATCGTCACATTTAGAGAAAAATCTCTATCTGGTCTTGGGATCTGGACCCTGGAAGATAACAGAAACTAGTCAGATACATTTAATTTGAAGATAAACAGCTGTTTTTAGAGGTTTGGACGAATGCAAGCGTTTATTTTTATACATTTGATGTGTTTTGGTCGAAGAGCAGCGTTCAGTCTTCTGGATGGTGATATCGTGATTTCTTCTCTCCGTCATAGAAACGTCTGCAGGAACAAGTCGGGTTGAGATGATATTTGTTCAGAGAAGGAGCGTTTTAATCCGTGTGCTGAATGATTGACACCCTGACAGCAACGTGAGCAGCTGATTGGTTGATGGCTCCGCTCGCCCCGCCGCTGCCGTCGCATCGTGGTTTGAGGCTGAACGCGTTTAATTATCCTCAAATCAAACACTTCAATCTCTGTTTTCCATTTTGTTCGCAGGTTTATAGCCGTTCTCTTTCTGGGAACAGATTGAAGTGACTCGAACCGAAGCACGGCCAGCGATGTGAGGCTTTATGATGCATTTAATTTAAACGGAACCAAAATTGGATGAAGTAGTTAAACCTCAACCGACGGGAGCACAGTCTTAAAGAAAGGCACGAAGCTTACACAAAGCTTCGAAATAACGTTAGAATTACAGAAAAAGAGATGGGATCGGGGGTGTGATGTCACATATACACACACACACACACACACACACACACACACAGTAATAATAATAAGAAAACACATAAAATGAAATTAAAGATACAAAATGAGATATAAATAGAACAAACAATGCTAGTAATAGTAATGAGTTGCCTTTAATGCACAGAGGAAACCCAGAACATCACATTTCTAATCTGTTTCTCTGCTTCACTAAACGTGGGATTCTTTCAATAATCAGCGTTGAAATAGAACAAATGTGTTTCATTTAAAGCCACAGTTCAGACGTAGAAGAAAGGTGAATCTGTGGATCGCGTCCTCGCTGATGATGTCACACGATTCTCTCAAGGATTCAGAGCTGAAGTTTCCCCCGACGTCACACTTTAATCACTGAGTCTCGGTCAAAACGTCCGATTAAACACACAAGAAGAACACTATGATTCAGGAGGTGAAACCTGAACACATCATTCTGTAACGGCCAGCTGTTCAGCTTTCATTCACCTGGTGACGCTGCTCAAACTAAAACATATTAATGACTGAACGTTGATGAGTTCAACACAGATTATTACAGAGTGAAGAAAACAAGATATTCTTTATCTGCTAAATGTATTACACTGTTATTAATCTGTAAAATAACCAGGATTACCCGTATTCTGAGTAAACGGTGCGTTCAGGGTCGACTGACGACCGTCTCCGTTCCTCGTTGTGGAACGTGTTTGTTTTTCCTTTCGTTTCCGTCGTCTGGCTGAAGAAGAAGAAAAGCCTCGTCAAAGCTTTTAACAGGACGGAGCGCCGCTGTTTGATTGACGGCAGATTATTGGTGAAAACATGGAAATCAGACGAGCCTCTCTGTGAATCTGTTTTAATGAGCAGCTGACCTTGAACTTTGATATATTTCCTCCTTCAACAGCCAACTTCATCGCTTGTAGGTTTACAAAAACACTTTGTCACGTTGAGGGAAGAAGACAATTACTTTACTGACTAACGACTAACGAGCCACGTGATAAAATGACCTTCACGGTGGCCTACTGGGTGAAAGTCCTGTGTTTGTTTGTGTGGACTTTCTCTCTCCGTACACTACGTGTTGCTCTGCAGCCGAGTGACTTCATCACATACATCCTATTAGTCTAGATGTTCATTTATGTGATTAATATTAAGGTGCGTTCAGGTTCAATCAGACATGACAGCAGCCGCCGTGGCAGACTCACAGACCCGAACCGTTCTGGTTGAACAGGAAACATGATGAAACCGTAGCGTCGTCTTTAAGAAGGTCGACATCTTCGTTCTCAACACGAACGACTTCTGTCTCAGATCGTCACGGAATTAAAATCTATTCATTCGTGAACACGGACGCAAAGAAAACCTCGTCACAGACGGCGTCCCACAGGGTCCGCTGTTTGAGTCCCGTCTCAGTTTGTACTAAATAATAAATAGTAATTAAACGACTACGGACTAGATACCTCAGTCAGTTAGTGTTGATATTCATGGTCCTCAGAGGGAGATCCTTAATGATTCTGATGGCAGCGTCCCGATTACATGTAACGTTCAGACTGCTGCCGTTCAGAAACCGAGCCGATCTCAAACCGTCGATCACGCCCATCGTCTCTGATGTCACGGGGATCGTCTCTGATGTCACTGAGATCGTCTCTGATGTCACACCCATCGTCTCTGATGTCACTGCGATCGTCTCTGATGTCACGGCAATCGTCTCTGATGTCACGGCGATCGTTTCTGATGTCACACCCATCGTCTCTGATGTCACTGCGATCGTCTCTGATGTCACACCCATCGTCTCTGATGTCACTGCGATCGTCTCTGATGTCACACCCATCGTCTCTGATGTCATGGCGATCACGCTGATCGTCTCTGATGTCACACCCATCATCTCTGATGTCACGCTGATCGTCTCTGATGTCATGCCGATCGTCTCTGATGTCATGGCGATCACGCTGATCGTCTCTGATGTCACGCTGATCGTCTCTGATGTCACGCCGATCGTCTCTGATGTCATGGCGATCATGCTGATCGTCTCTGATGTCACGCTGATCGTCTCTGATGTCACGCCGATCGTCTCTGATGTCATGGCGATCACGCTGATCGTCTCTGATGTCACGCCGATCGTCTCTGATGTCACAGCGATCGTCTCTGATGTCACGCCGATCGTCTCTGATGTCACAGCGATCGTCTCTGATGTCACTGCGATCGTCTCTGATGTCACGCTGATCGTCTCTGATGTCACGCCCATCATCTCTGATGTCACAGCGATCGTCTCTGATGTCACAGCGATCGTCTCTGATGTCACACCGATCATCTCTGATGTCACTGCGATCGTCTCTGATGTCACGCCGATCATCTCTGATGTCACACCGATCGTCTCTGATGTCACGCCGATTGCGCTGATCGTCTCTGATGTCACTGCGATCGTCTCTGATGTCACTGCAATCGTCTCTGATGTCACGCCGATCGTCTCTGATGTCACGCCGATCGTCTCTGATGTCACGCTGATCGTATCTGATGTCACGCTATATCGTCTCTGATGTCACGCCGCTCATCTCTGATGTCGCACCGATCGTCTCTGATGTCACACCGATCGTCTCTGATGTCACTGTGATCGTCTCTGATGTCACGCTGATCGTCTCTGATGTCACGCCCATCATCTCTGATGTCACGCTGATCGTCTCTGATGTCACGCCGATCGTCTCTGATGTCACTGCGATCGTCTCTGATGTCACGCCGATCGTCTCTGATGTCACGCCGATCGTCTCTGATGTCACAGCGATCGTCTCTGATGTCACGCCGATCGTCTCTGATGTCACAGCGATCGTCTCTGATGTCACTGCGATCGTCTCTGATGTCACGCTGATCGTCTCTGATGTCACGCCCATCATCTCTGATGTCACAGCGATCGTCTCTGATGTCACAGCGATCGTCTCTGATGTCACACCGATCGTCTCTGATGTCACTGCGATCGTCTCTGATGTCACGCCGATCATCTCTGATGTCACACCGATCGTCTCTGATGTCACGCCGATCACGTCTCTGATGTCACTCGATCGTCTCTGATGTCACTGCGATCGTCTCTGATGTCACTGCAATCGTCTCTGATGTCACGCCGATCGTCTCTGATGTCACGCCGATCGTCTCTGATGTCACGCTGATCGTCTCTGATGTCACGCTTTATCGTCTCTGATGTCACGCCGCTCATCTCTGATGTCGCACCGATCGTCTCTGATGTCACGCCGATCGTCTCTGATGTCACACCGATCGTCTCTGATGTCACTGTGATCGTCTCTGATGTCACGCTGATCGTCTCTGATGTCACGCCCATCATCTCTGATGTCACGCCGATCGTCTC
>CM056831.1:26894855-26927355 GCA_029853015.1 Chelidonichthys spinosus
TTCTGTCATAGTTAATTGAATATTATTTATTGAGTTTCCTTGGAAACCCAACTGAGAGCACAGTTTAGTTTTATGGGGGACGTCGTTCTGTCGGAGACGGGTTTCATGACTCCTTTCCTTAAATGAGAAGTTGCTTTTTTTCCATCATTCTTATTTGTTTTTATCCCGAGTTTAACAATTTGAACTGTCACGGCACATTCAGGTTCTTTTTCCGAATTAAGACCTCATTCAAAAATCACGTTGACATTTTTAATAACAAATGACCAAATTGTACAGCCTTTGAAAACTCAGATACAGAATAATATTTGCAGAGAGATGATGATGATGTTACAATCAAAGCCAACTGGAGTAAAATCTGAAATAAAAACAAAGCAGAGCTGGCAACATTACAGCAAACTCTGATTCAGGACCAGCTTGAACACGCTCCAGTCCTGAGGCAGGTTAGCGGTTAATTAGCAGCTTCCAATTATCTCACCATCATTTCTGACGTTGAGGTAACGACTTGTTTTTCTGGCGGTAATCATTTTATCTTGAGAAAACAAATCCTAATTTATTGAGATAAAATATCTCTTTCTCGAGAGAAGAAAAGGTCGATTTGTGTTTCGGAGATAATTATCTCGTCATTGTTTTTGTTTTCTTGAGATCTTGATCCCATTATGACAACAAAAACAACGTTGTTATGATAATGGAAAAACTAACAAGGTGGAATTACCTTTTCTGATATCTCTGGATGACGGGAAGAAGAAAGTCTTTTTTTATTTGGTTCTGGGACATTTATGTTGATTTGTTTTCAAGGAGAAACTGGAACTAAGAAATCCACTAAAACTTGGTTCGTCTGCTGCTTCGGTAGCTGTAAGGAAGGATGGATTCTTTAAAACTCATCCTGTCTGTGCACAGCTCCGGGGTCCATGCATATTTTAGTGGTATTTGTGGGTTTTTTTTGTGTATTTGGTGCTCCGTGTGGTTCAGTGAAAGCAGAGATAGACTTCCAGTGAAGTATTTGTGTCGGAGCCGTTGGTTCCAGACAACAATAGCGTCTACGGAGGCGAGCGAGGATGCTGGAGGATTTCAGCGAGACTTGATTGACAGGTGGTTCATCCCGTCACATGCCAAGTACTTTCTGAAGGTCCCTCCTTCTCCTCAAGGTGGTTTGAGAAATAGTCCCAAACTTTAAATCGGATGACTTTTCCACTTCTTTCATGTAGCTCAGCTCAACAATGCAGATGGAAAAGTAATCTAACACGTCCATGTGAGTACGAAACATCAAACTAGTGATGTAGTATTAACGATGGAGAAGTACTACCGATGGTGGGGGGGTGGATCGGTCCACCAACACAGATTGCCTAAACCAACCTATAGATTTTGTTGTCTAAAGCTAACGTTGGTTTTGTTTTGACGTCTAAAGCTAACGTTGGTTTTGTATTGTCGTCTAAAGCTAATGTTGGTTTTATTGCCTATAGCTAACGTTGGTTTTGTTTTGACGTCTAAAGCTAACGTTGGTTTTGTTTTGACGTCTAAAGCTAACGTTGGTTTTGTATTGTCGTCTAAAGCTAATGTTGGTTTTATTGCCTAAAGCTAACGTTGGTTTTGTTTTGACGTCTAAAGCTAACGTTGGTTTTGTATTGTCGTCTGAAGCTAATGTTGGTTTTATTGCCTAAAGCTAACGTTGGTTTTGTTTTGACGTCTAAAGCTAACGTTGGTTTTGTATTGTCGTCTGAAGCTAATGTTGGTTTTATTGCCTATAGCTAACTTTGGTTTTGTTTTGACGTCTAAAGCTAACGTTGGTTTTGTTTTGACGTCTAAAGCTAACGTTGGTTTTGTATTGTCGTCTGAAGCTAATGTTGGTTTTATTGCCTAAAGCTAACGTTGGTTTTGTTTTGACGTCTAAAGCTAACGTTGGTTTTGTATTGTCGTCTAAAGCTAATGTTGGTTTTATTGCCTAAAGCTAACGTTGGTTTTGTTTTGACGTCTAAAGCTAACGTTGGTTTTGTTTTGACGTCTAAAGCTAACGTTGGTTTTGTATTGTCGTCTGAAGCTAATGTTGGTTTTATTGCCTAAAGCTAACGTTGGTTTTGTTTTGACGTCTAAAGCTAACGTTGGTTTTGTATTGTCGTCTGAAGCTAATGTTGGTTTTATTGCCTATAGCTAACTTTGGTTTTGTTTTGACGTCTATAGCTAACTTTGGTTTTGTTTTGACGTCTAAAGCTAACGTTGGTTTTGTTTTGACGTCTAAAGCTAACGTTGGTTTTGTATTGTCGTCTGAAGCTAATGTTGGTTTTATTGCCTAAAGCTAACGTTGCGACTGCAGGGCAACCTTACTGTTGAGAGCTGTTAGATGAGATAAGATAAGATCAAATAATCCTTTATTAGTACAACAGCAGGACATTTACATGGATGGAGCGACCCTAGCCATGTCCAGTCTTTATGCTAAGCTACGCTAACTAGCTGTTGTCTAAAGCTTTTATTCACTGTTCAAACGTGAGAATATTGATCTTGTTGAGTGTTAAACATCAGCATGTGAACGTTGTTTGATGCTGGATCTTCAGCTGGATTGGGTTGCTGTGGCGCTTTTTTAATTAGAAACTGTGAGAAAAGATGATTTGTTTGAAGCGTTTCCCACTCGAGGGAGCCGGCGTGTGTTGTTATTGTCAGTCCGCTGTGTGCGTTGTGATCCAGTGTTGTTCTCCCGGGTGTCAGAGGGAGGGAAAAAGGGAAATTAGCGGTAGAAGAGGACTCACCTGGATCAGGATTCTGCTTTTATGGTTAATTTTTCCTCGGCGGCGCGGTGGAAGGCGTACTCAGTCTTCGTCCTCGGTGGTCTTCATCCTCGGTGGTCTTCGTCAGCAGCTGCGTGGGAGCAGACAGCCGGTTATCGGGACACACACGAGGATCATCGTCTTCTGCTTTATTGCTGTCTTCTTGTGATAAATTTGCATTGTTTATCAGGCTTTTTAACATAAACGGTGTGCAGCTGAAGCGAAGCGGCGTTAACGGGAGAGGAAGTGAACCCTGAGGTATCGCTGAGCTCATCAGGCTGAAACCAGGGAGATGAGTCGTTCTGCAAATTCAAATTAACTTTAGCTGCAACGTTATAGCAACTCGGAGAACGACACCAAACAGTTAGTCCCCCTAAATTAACGTCTTCCTCGAGGAACATTATTGACTTCTTCATTTTTGTATTATTTTGCTTGTGTTAATGCTTCATGGCAGAGATCAACAGGGGGTCCGGGACCCCTAGAGGGTCCGCAGAGTTACCGCAGGGGGTCCCCTGAAATGATTTGCTCCCAAACATTTGTCTTCCAAAAATGTAAATATGTTCAAAAATCGACCTTAACATGAATACAACCTATAATAAGCTAATTTAAATATTCCTGTTTGTTTAATAGTTTGTTCAGAAATTGTGATGTAGGAATGCCAAAATAGAATTAAAATATGAATCTGTCAACAATTATTATTGTAATGTCTTAGCATGGTTTACATCCATCACTACAAAGAACTGTTATTCATGGAACTATAGGCTGCACTACACATTCTTATTGTTTAATAAGGAACAGGTTTGATATGATATGTAATAGGGGGTCCTTTTTGTTGTTGTTACAGATACAGATTTTGACGCATGTTTGTCCTTTCATGACATCAGGTAGCATCTCAGTTAATCAGGTTTGTTATATTTACATAATAACAGTGACTATGTGACTTGGCGGTGACCTCTTTGAGCTGCTGGAGGAGAAACATACCAGATGGATTTTGAGGAGAAACGCTGCAGAGTCTTTTGTTTTTCTCTCCAGATTTGTGGAGAAAAAAAGAGAAACAATCTCCTGTCAGATTGGAGAGCGACCTTTCTGTTCGCAGCGGATTGATCCTCATAATAACAGAAGCATCACTCCTTTATCTGGGAAGAGGCAGCTTTGTGCTGGACTTGACAAAGTGCTGCTGTTGTTCTCAAGTATTTACAGACTTTTTCTTTTTCAAAACCGAGAAATCACTCAGAAACACGGCGCAGCGAGATATCTGCCAAGTCTGTAATCTTTATTGAGTCCTAATGGTGAGAGGAATCCTTCATCGTTGATTGCCACGGCACTCTCAGCAGAATTATTTCCCCGAGCCGGTGTAATTGGGACCATAATAAGTGGAGGAGATAAGAATGAGGCACTTATAGACACCGATGACTTAGTATTTCATTACACGTAACCATGGCGACGACGAGTGGTTAAGATCACTCACACTTTAGAAGACTTAAGAATGTGTTCTGGGTTTCTATGAAGCAGAGCAGGAATCGGATGCAGAGCAGCTCCTTTAAACCGACTCAGGTGGAGCTGATCGTCCGCTTAACGGACGTTTGGGTGGTTCGATTCCCTCAGCTCCGAACGTGGAAGTGTCCTTGAGCTGAACTCTGAACCCTGAACTTGTTGTACTGATGCAGATGTCAAGCAGCTCTAAGTGGCAGCTAATTACAACGTGCAGCTTCGAGGCGTTCAACGGCGGTCAAACCTTCGTTTCCAGACTCCAGAGCGGCCGCGACGGCGAGACGGAGACGGATTAAAATAGACATATAGGAAATGTGTGAGAGATGATTAGCTTCCGCTCGGTATCGGGGGAGGAATAATGAACGGTGTGACATTTGGAGAAAGTGTCTCCTCTTCTAAAAAGTCAAACCATCGGCTCAACGTTCAAATAATCACATTTCAGCTGGTTTCATGTCAGTCACATTAAAATCGACCAGCTCTTTCTCTTTCTCCTGTTTTTATCCAGAGAAATATTCAAAGCAGGCAATAATTCCATAACAGTGAAAGGAACGTAACTCACGATCTTTTCTTTATTTCTGTTGGCTTATCTTCGTTGTTGTGTGTTAGTTGTCATTAACGTGTCTTTTTTCTAACAAAAGGTACCACTGAAGTCAAATTGGTTAATTCCCTCTCTACCCCCCAGATGGACCCCATGTTCACGGTGCCAGCTCCCCCCATGTCGGGCCACCCCGGGGCCCCCGGATGCTCCCTGCCCTCAGCCCCATCCTTCCTCCCCTCAGGCCCTGCCCACCTCCAACAACAAGCAGCTGGCGGTGAGGACCAGGTCTATCGGCACCAACACCCAGGACGGGGGCGTGTCGGGGCCGCTGGAGGGCGACTCGGCATGTCTGGGGCCCTGCCAGCCCGGGACCAGCGTCAACCTGGAGGGCATCGTCTGGCACGAGACCGACGAGGGTAAGGGAGTCTGACCTGGGACGCTCTGTGGGGCAAACCAATCAAATCAATGAATGCAGTTTGTTCCCATAAACTCCCATAAACTGTAGAATGTCATCGGCCGCCGTGTTTGTGGGTGTTCTCGTCCGTTCTGCATTCTGAACAGAAGCGTTTTCACGTTTGCAGGAGATTCTGTTCTCGAACGTTTGTCTCTGATGTCAGAAACGTGTTTTTGTTAGAAGTCCGTCGCAGAATTCTAGCCAAACAAATGCAAAGCAGGAAGATGTCGTTGTGTGGTTGGTTGCTTTGTTTCTACACAAGTGAAGGTGTCGAGGCTTCTGTCACTTTCAGTCTATGAGACGCAGTTACTGAGTCTGTGGTCGCACAAACAACATCCCCTCCTCCTCCTCCTCTTTCTCCTCCTCTTCTTCCTCTTCCTCCTTAGGAATCTAAAACTTTCACAGCGGATGGCTTTTATTTGGTTAGTGGACTGAAACTCTTACGTTCCCAAACGGTTTGAAGTAAACCAAACCGACATAGTTGGCTTTACGCAACAAAAGGTCAGGTTTAATAAAAAACATCTTTTAAATCATGGTTTTCCTTAAAATGACTACACTTTAAGAAAAAGTCTGTAAAAACAATAATAATAATGAATCATTTACCGTTTTAATATGAAGAAAAATTGACTGCAAAATGTTCTGTTGAAAGAAATATCCGTGAACTTTTTCTTTCAGTATAGAAATTGAAAAACACAACAAAAATCGGTCTCCTGGGTGAAAGTCCTGTGTTTCTTTGACCTGTCCTCCATCCAGACCTCCTCCACACTTCTAGGACTCATTTTAAAACTACATTTGTGAAACAAAACGTAACCCGCGACAAAAAATCCGGATTCCTTGAAATGTAATTAACAAGTTTAGTCGTGTGGGAACAGAAACTTTAGATCAGAATGAAAATACGTAAAAACCAGCGATACTCTCCTTTAATCTGTGGAAACAGTGATATTATTTCAACCAGCTGTGTTTCTGTGTCCCAGTCTTCTGTGTCAAAGAGTAAATGAAGAGACGGAGGAAGCGTACTTCCTTTTCCTCATCGGAGGATTAGTGTTCGTCATTAAAGCTGCGACTGCAAACAGACATCGAGTCTTAAACCATCACAAAGTATTTTTAATGAGCGAGGTGTGAAAAAAAATTCAAGTGCAAGTTTTTTTCCAGCAAACGGTTTGGTTTTGTTCCACCTCATTAAAACGTATTTGCAGGGTAAATTCAGCTGCATTGGAGGCTGCAGGAGGACAGAATCCAAAATGTGGAAGCGGTCTGTCTGGACCCGGATCCCAGAAAACACTGTTGCAGGCGCAGCTTTTCAGGTCCAAGAACGAGTCTGATGGAGCAGAAACATGAGGACTGAGTCCAACATCTCACAGCTTTTATCTGCAACGCCAAAACACAGAAAACCTCCATGGCTGTGTTTGTATCTGACACCTGCTGCATTATGGGTAGAGCATTAAACATAAACACAGTTTAATATTGTTTTCACAACAAACATAAAGCGGTGTTTTACACAAAGTCAATGCAAAGATGCAAATGTACACGGACGATGTGATGCTGATACATCGTCCGTGTATTTGCTCTGGAGCAAGAAAATAGTGTTTCCTCCTGATGTTGCTGAATCCTGAATAGAGGTTCCAGATGTTCCCCAGAGGTCTAGATAGTAGCCCACATTAGTCCAGAGACCAGACCAGACTATGTGGAGGAACCAGAGACTGTCTGTGGTCCCCCAGAGGTCTAGATAGTAGCCCACATTAGTCCAGAGACCAGACCAGACTATGTGGAGGAACCAGAGACTGTCTGTGGTCCCCCAGAGGTCTAGATAGTAGCCCACATTAGTCCAGAGACCAGACTATGTGGAGGAACCAGAGACTGTCTGTGGTCCCCCAGAGGTCTAGATAGTAGCCCACATTAGTCCAGAGACCAGACCAGATTGGAGAAGATGTTACGTGTCGTTGTCTCTGCAGAGAAAGCGTATTTTTAACGTTGTCCTCATGAGAGCCGTTTTGTTGTTGAGCTGCACTTTGAGCCCAAAACCAGAAAGAAGTAGAACCGCGAACCCATCTTGATGCTACAAAACGTTGCCATGGGAACGCTGGCCGCAGATCAGACGGCCCCCATGATTCACCCGCCGATTTCCACGTGCTTTGATAGGCCGTTAACGAGGACGTGACGGCCTCTCAGCGGAGGTGTAACACCGAACCGCGGGCCGCTAATGAATAATCCCGTCTCGCTCCGCCAGCTCTGAAGAGGAGCGTGGAGTTTTGGTGGAAAGGCGTTTTGTGTTAATTAACTGGAGCGGTGCTCAGGCTGCCAGGAAACACAAACAGGAATCAAACATCTGCTGCTGCAAACACATCAGACGTCCGTCAGTCCAGGACAGAAGATGGAAAACACCACGACATGCAGACGATACCATGATATGACAAGCTAAATATTTAGCATGAGACTCTACATAAATCTATCCTGTTAATATGCATGTAGCAACATAGTATGAAGATAAAACAGTAAAAACAATAGAACACAAAAACCGGAAGTAGGGATGCACCGATACATCCGATACCCGGCATCGGCTACCAGTCCGATACCGGCCAACGTCACTGCATCGGTCATCTTAAAAAATCATCAACATGTGACCTTCGTGTTTTTTTCACCCGTCGACCACGAGGATCATAGCTGACTTCACGCTGACGCTGATTCCCTGCAGAGGAAACCGATTCACTCAGTCAGTACTTCAGCAGACAGACGGGCAGACAGACAGACAGACGAGCAGACAGACGAGCAGACAGACGGGCAGACAGACAGATGAACAGACAGACAAGTAGACAGACAGATGCGCAGACAGACAGACGAGCAGACAGAGAGACGAGCAGGCAGACAGACGAGCAGACAGACAGACAAGTAGACAGACAGATGAGCAGACAGACAGACGAGCAGACAGAGAGACGAGCAGGCAGACAGACGAGCAGACAGACAGACGGGCAGACAGACAGACAAGTAGACAGACAGATGAGCAGACAGACAGACAAGTAGACAGACAGATGAGCAGACAGACAGACGAGCAGACAGAGAGACGAGCAGGCAGACAGACGAGCAGACAGACAGACGGGCAGACAGACAGACGGGCAGACAGACAGACGGGCAGACAGACGGGCAGACAGACAGACGGGCAGACAGACAGATGGACAGACAGACGGGCAGACAGACAGACGGGCAGACAGACAGATGGACAGGAGACAGCAGGACATCCATGCAGAGAGAAGATGAAATGTGTCGAGAGTAAACAAACTGCAGCATGAATCATGTGATGAGACGTAATATTTACCAGCAGATACCATGTCCACACTTATTTGATATAGTTCTGGTTTAACGGTTGATGGTCTCTATTTTAACCCGCTGAGGGGGGGGGGGGGGGGGGCAGTGAGAGGAGGGGTTTATGGTTTCGATGGTTTTCGAGGCGAGGAAGAAACAACAAAGACTATTTTTATTCCTGTGGTTTTCATGGCGAGCGTCCTCCTGCAGACGGACTATTTATACGCTGCAGGAGGCGGAGGGATCTCCCCCGCCCCACCCCGTGACGGCGGAGGGATACGGAGGCGAAGATGCCGGTTGCATGTTAATTAAGCAGAATACTAATTGGAAGGATGGAAAGGAAAAAAGAAGACCACCATTCCAGCCCCCCCTCTCTCTTCCCTGCAGGAGTCTGATGAATAAAATGGTGATTGGCTCGTGTCCTCAGACTGTCTCACTCCACATCTGTCTGTCTGCCTGCCTGTCTGATGCCAGAGATCAAAGCGTATACGAGTCAATAATTAGTGTGCACACGCAGGATAATTACAGCGAGGACGGAGACGGCGCTCTGAAGGAAGAGAGATACAAATAAAACGCTCGTCTGCAAATATCATTTATACCGACACAATAAAAGGTTGATTAGCTTCCTGTTGGACTATAATACACATTCTCTGTACAAGTACTGACAAAAGCACTTACACATTCATATATCAAAGGATTTGATCATGTTTATCAAATATAAGTCTGCAGCCTTTTAGCTTAGCTTAGCATAAAGACTGGCCTCACTGATTAACAGGTTACATCATCAGTTTTTTCTGCCTCCGTCCACAACTCCCCATCGGACCGATGCATCGGTGACGACAGGAAGAGGAAGTGCACTGCTGGACGTTGGTAGGAACGGACGCTGGACGGACGACGCTCCAGAACATCTCTTTATATTTCAGCAGCAGAATCAGCTTCAAGTCTGCAGACAGAAACCCAGACGACGGAGAGAAACCTGCGCTCACAGCAGGACGACGGGAATCCTCAAGTGTTGATCTGTGTGTCTGCGAGGAGGAAGACGGAACGTTTTCATCTGAATCACAACAAACCAGCCAGCAGTCGCCGGCGTTCAGACGTTCGTTTGTTTGAAAGGAAGCCGACGACGACGAGGACGACGTTTCTGACGCTGAAGAACACTGACGGCTGAATTCACTGAAAGTTCTTCCACAACATGAAGTTTTCAGCGTTTGCATCTGATTTTCGACGTTGCAGAGCAGAAATGTGCCCGAGGCCGACAGCGTGTCTCTAAACTACACTCTCAACCACGTTTCCATGGAAACTGGGTTTTTTTCAGTGGCGGTTTGAAATGGTTGGTAACGAACAAAAAGAATAGTTTAGTGGAAAAAAACATTGTGATTTGGCTTTAAACTGTGGAATTGAAACAAAAATCCGACACTAACGTGGGCCTCCTGGGTGAAAGTCGATAAACGATTAAATTGATTTCCTGATTTCCTCGTAACGTAGAAGTAATTCTTCGGAGATCAGGCTGCTTTTTCATTTATTTGTCTTTATTGGGTCGCTGTTTACTGATTGTTCAGTTTTTCTGCTTATTTTCTTGTGATTTTTTGTTTTCTCTTCTGTTATTGATTTTTTTTTATTATGTTTCTGTTTGGTTGACCTCTCCTGTCGTCTAAATCCGTTTTCATTCTATGGATTTTATGTCTCGGTGCAGATAAATAAAAGTAAAACATTTGTGGGCTTCAGTGACTAAAGTGCTACAGAATGTTCCAACAAACTAAATATCTTTGATGAAATATCGCAGCTCCTTAAGGTGGTATTTGCTCATTAATTAGAGATGTTCTGGGCTGATCACCGTCCACCTTTGCTCAGACGGAGCGACACACTTGCGTTCCTCGCCGCTCGTTTATCGCCACGGCGACGGCCATCAGGCCTGATTGAAAAGCCAGAAGTTGAATGTCGCAGTCAGACCTCGTTCTAAAACTGTAACGCATCCAGATATTTGATTTGCTCTGCGGCGCTTCTGGTGCATCGGAGAAAAAAAAAAAAAACGGAGGTTAATGGTTTTCAAATGTCAGAGAGAGAGAGAGAGGGGGAGAGACATTTACTTCACATGGCTGAAGGGTCGTCAGCGTCTCCGTTTGGCGGCGTTTTCCTCCTCTGATGTCATCGACTGATCATCACGCTGTAACAAACAGGAAGCTCCTTTTATTCATCAGCGTTTCATTAGTTCCCTCGTCAGATCCACGAGGGAACAAAGAAACCTGCAGCGACTCACAAAGCTGCTTCATCCGGATATCACGGTTTCATTCTCTCACACAGTCCTGCTTTTATTATTCTGAGTGAAAATCCCCCTTCATAATAAAAGCATGGTTGTTTTACTTGGTATGGATATGTGATGTGTCTCTGAAGCCCGTTGTGGTCCCGGTACTGGTCTCCTGGTGGATCCAGGACTAACCCTGTCCCCTGTGCTGTGCAGGTGTGCTGGTGGTGAACGTGACGTGGAGGAAGAGGACCTACGTGGGAACTCTGCTGGACTGCACCAAACATGACTGGGCTCCTCCGAGGTGACCTCGCTGCTCTCATTCACTTCTTCTTCTTCTGTTGTTGTTGTTGTTGTTGTTGTTGTTGTGTGTTTTATGTCCATCTGCTCACTGACGTTAACGTGTGGACGGGTCAAAGCGTCTTAAAGGCCCCGAGAACCAAATCAGCTCTCAACGCTAACAGAAGAGTCCAGATTAAAACACATTTTCACAGTGGTGTGAAATAAAGCTTTAAGTGTCGGGAGATATTCAGTCAAACTACTCGATCGGGAGATCGGTATTCATATTTAAAAACTCTAAACAATCAATCAAAAATATTAATTGACCAGTGTTCACGTCCCCATCCATCCATCCATCCATCCATCTATACATCCATCCATCTATTCATCCATCCATCCATCCATCCATCTATACATCCATCCATCCATCCATCCATCATCCATCCATCCATCCATCCATCCATCCATCCATCTATACATCCATCCATCCATCCATCCATCCATCCATCCATCATCCATCCATCCATCTATCCATCCATCCATCCATCCATCCATCCATCCATCTATCCATCCATCCATCATACATCCATCCATCTATACATCCATCCATCTATACATCCATCCATCCATCCATCTATACATCCATCCATCCATCCATCTATACATCCATCCATCTATACATCCATCCATCCATCTATACATCCATCCATCCATCCATCCATCCATCATCTATCACATCCATCCATCCATCCATCTATACATCCATCCATCTATACATCCATCCATCCATCCATCTATACATCCATCCATCCATCCATCCATCCATCCATCCATCCATCCATCCATCTCATCCATCCATCCATCCATCCATCCATCCATCCATCCATCCATCTATACATCCATCCATCCTCCATCCATCCATGCATCCATCCATCCATCCATCCATCCATCCATCCATCCATCCATCCATCCATCCATCCATCTATACATCCATCCATCTATACATCCATCCATCCATCCATCCATCCATCTATACATCCATCCATCTATACATCCATCCATCCATCCATCCATCCATCCATCTATACATCCATCCATCTATACATCCATCCTCCATCCATCCATCTATACATCCATCCATCTATACATCCATCCTCCATCCATCCATCTATACATCCATCCTCCATCCATCCATCTATACATCCATCTATACATCCATCCATCCATCCATCCATCCATCTATACATCCATCCATCCATCCATCCATCCATCCATCCATCTATACATCCATCCTCCATCCATCCATCCATCCATCCATCCTCCTCCATCCATCCATCCATCCATATCTATATAAATAGATACACTTGATGAGCTTTTGTTCTAGTCGTGAGTGTTTTTGCCAACAGCTGAGTGAGATTGTGCCTTCGTCTCCTCGCGGCTCTGAAACTCTCCATTATTGCTGCTCTGTGTAAATGATTGTCGTCATGAGAATTACAGCTTAATCTCACAAACCGGGGACGAAATTGCTTTTCTTTCTTTTTTTTCATTTGGACTCTGCCGCTCTCCTCTCTCCGCGTCGGCGGCGACTGAACACAGTTTTATAATATAATTCAATAAAAAATGAACACGTCCGCGTCAATGATTCTTTATTAGTCTACAGGTGAAACTGTGACCAACATGAATCAATGATTCGATTAAAAGCACAAAATAATTCCTAAACACGTAGAGGAAGTTTGATGTGGAAAAACAACATCAAGTGATGAGTGACAAAGTGGAATCTAAAGCACTAAATCATCCCCTGCTTTCTGGTCTGGTGGACTCTAAATGGACCATAGAGAAGTAGGACCATTTTCTCACAGACTTCTATACAACCAGAGAGGAGTCGCCCCCTGGTGGCCAGCAGAGAGAAGTAGGACCATTTTCTCATAGATTTCTATACAACCAGAGAGGAGTCGCCCCCTGGTGGCCAGCAGAGAGAAGTAGGACCATTTTCTCATAGACTTCTATACAACCAGAGAGGAGTCGCCCCTGGTGGCCAGCAGAGAGAAGTAGGACCATTTTCTCATAGACTTCTATACAACCAGAGAGGAGTCGCCCCCTGGTGGCCAGCAGAGAGAAGTAGGACCATTTTCTCATAGACTTCTATACAACCAGAGAGGAGTCGCCCCCTGGTGGCCAGCAGAGAGAAGTAGGACCATTTTCTCATAGACTTCTATACAACCAGAGAGGAGTCGCCCCCTGGTGGCCGGCAGAGAGAAGTAGGACCATTTTCTCATAGACTTCTATACAACCAGAGAGGAGTCGCCCCCCGGTGGCCAGTAGAGAGAAGTAGGACCATTTTCTCATAGACTTCTATACAACCAGAGAGGAGTCGCCCCCTGGTGGAGCCTCAGCGTTGGCTTCACCTTGACCAGAAGTTTCCATCAGGATGAAAGCAACAAATAACCTTGAAATACCCGAAACAAATCCATAAAAATGTCCGTCTGACGTTCAGGCAGCGTTAGTGACATTCAGCGACACAATGATGTAAAAAGCAATTACAAACATCATAAGAAAAGTGAGATATCATCATTTTAAAATCACAGAGGGGGACCAGGAAGTCTGGCCCCATCGTGTGTCGCAGTCTTCCTCATTAATAAGGCGATTAACAACCAAAACCATCTCTCCAAGGTCAGAAGACGTTCTTTGATTCCTGCGACACCACGTCATAAACGATGCACTGAAAGGTCGCCGCTAGACGCCAGGTTCAGGTGCAGCTGGGAAAGCAGGGACTCATCGCTCTGTAGATAAATACAAAGAGATGGATTTTCCTGGTCCCGGCAGACGTGTTTCTGATAGGAACGAGCAGCGCTGTGATGTGAGTGGCGTCTGGTAAACAGCATCAGAAGGCTTCGGAGTAGAAAGAGGACGTCGAGTGAATACAAAGCGTCTCCGTATCAAACAGAGATAACTGAGATCGAACAGGTTCTCATCACAAGAGAAGCAGAAGCTTTTGTACAGGAAACATAAATCAGTTTTTATCCTTGACGTGGGGGTAAAACGCCACAGTGATTATCAGTAACCTTCTCATTTATTGTTTGTGTGACAATGTGATGCCGTTGTTCTCTGGTTGAAACCTGCAAACAATGGCATCAACAGAAAAACACATTTTTCTTTTTTTTTCCTGGTTTGATGGTTTTTTTTCAGCAAAAAACAATGCCCGCTGGTCTTTTACAATACAACTGTGGTCACGGTGAATTACTTAATTCCCTTAAAAGAGTGGAACAGAGAGGCTAAAGTGTGTTTTAATCTTCCCACGTCTGTATTCATGACTAGATTATATGGCAGTTTACTTTGTGACATTCTGTTCTTAAAAGGTGCTATGAATAATAATTATTGAAAGCTGAGGAGAGAGCCTCCGCTGTGTGATTGGTAGGCTATCGCTCCTGAATTCCTTAGGTTTACTGGTTTCAGGGCATCGTTTTATTAGATACTAGGAGACTAGGTTGAATTAGTGTGTATCGATTCGGATGAGGTGGAAAGAAAATACAAACTGGACTCATTTTTGCAGTAAATTGGATTCTGTACATCTTCAGGGTTTTTTTCTGGCTCAAAATGAGGTGGAGGCGGTAGCACCCCCAATCATGTGTACTGGACCTAGACCATGGACCAAATTGTTATATAATAATGAGTGATTTCTCTATAATATGAATATAGATATAAACACATGGATCCACCACAAAATAGGATCCTAATAAACTTTCCATTTCCCATCTCTGAAGGATTTCCATGCAGTCAGAACATGATTATTCAGAGGAATTCTCTTTTAAAGTCCCTGTTTTTCTCTTCCCCCTGCCCAGGTTTTGCGAGTCTCCCTCCAGCGACCCAGAGTTGCCCGGTGGGCGTGGCCGGGGCAAACGGATGCGAATGGCGATGGCCGAGCGGCCCTGCGTCGAGCAGACCCCCGCCACCAAAGTCCGAGGTCTGTCACAACACCGGAGCCGTGGAGGTGGCGTGGCTGGAACCGCCACGCCCATCCACAGCAAGGGACGGAGGGGAAGCCTGAACCTCATCAACAGCAACTGCAGAGCGCCGCCTTCTTTCTTCACTGTGGAGGAGGTGAAACCCGCCAACAGCGTCTCCTCTCTCTCGTCCGGGAAGCGAAAGAACAAACCGCCGGCCGACCTGGACCTGTGCATGGTCTCCACCGATGACGTCAAAAACGGGAACGGGAAGAGGATCCGAGCTAAATCCCGCAGTGCCCCATCCACGCCGCAGGGCAAATCCGACCCCTTGTTCATGGACCCCGGAGGAGGTTGTGCCTCCTCACCACCTCCCCCACCCATCCTCATCGATTGCCCCCACCCCAACTGCACTAAACGCTACAAGCACATCAACGGCCTGCGCTACCACCAGACCCACGCACACCTGGAGGCCGAGGACCAGAGGAAGCCCGAGCTGGAGCCCATGAAGGATGGGGAGAGTGAAGAAAGACTATCAGACTGCGAGGACGCCATCAGCAACCTGACGTATGACCTCACAGAGACAAACAGCACTAATACCAACAGCTCCTCTAAGAAACCTGCTCCCCTATATAAGGTGACCACGGTGGGATCTCCTAAGAACAGACGGCTACTCCTCAGCACCGACCACAGCCCCTCAGCCAACCCCAAGACCAGAAGAACCTCACTGCTTAAAGATGGGCTGATGGATGACCTTAGCAATCTGCCCATCATCTCCAACATGACGGTGGTCCTGGAGAACTGCATGGTCCCAGACAGGAACTCCATGGTTGAGATGCCCAAGCTGGAAGCTGAAGGTTTGATGGATAAAAAGGGAGGTGTGTGTGACAAGGGCAAGAAGGCCAATGGGAAGGTAGAGAAACTGTCTAAATCACGGACCAACCGGCCGATCGCTCCGGCCCCTGCTCCCCCAAAGCTGATCGCCATACCCAACACAACGTATCCAACCAGCACAGCAGATACTGCCGTCTCACAGCAGCCCTCGCCCATGGTGGCTGTGGGCCTCACCAGTAAAAATCTTCCCCTTAAACCCATCAAACCAAAGCTGAGCATCGTTGTGGAACCAAGCCTGGTGAAAGCCACCCTGGTTACCTGTAGCAAGGAGACCAGGAAGAAAGAGAAAAGGAGGCTGAAGGATAAACACAACAAAGATGCGCAAACCAGAACACCGAACGGCGAAAGCAGTGGAATGAAAATGGAAGATGGCGGTGGTTCCAAAATGGGTGTCAAGGAAATTTCAGGCAGCCTGCTGAAGGAGCACCTCAGTAAGCAGGATGTAATGAATGGGCTCACGGAGAGTCAGGAGAGCCGGATGGCCAGTATCCGAGCGGAGGCTGACAAGGTGTACACTTTCACAGACAATGCCCCCAGTCCCTCCATTGGTGGTTCATCAAGGCTTGACTCCGGCGGTAGTTGCCTGGCGGCGGACAGCAAGAACAACAGCCCCGCCTACTCTGACATCTCAGATGCCGGGGACGACGGGGGATCCTCCGAATGTCGCTCAGATGGAATCCGATCCAAGTCGGCTTCCTCAGCCTCTTCAGAGGTGAGCTCCAGCAGTAATCACAGTAACCCTGGTAAAACCCCACCCACTGCATCCACCCCATTATCAAAAGACCCCCAATCCCCTTATTACCACAGCTACGAGCCCTACTACCTGCAGGGATACATGCAGTCGGAAAGGCAAAACAGCAGCAGCGTTGCTTTCCACAAAAGCTCCGGCCTCGATGGCAAAGGGAAAGACAGAAAGGAAGACGTGAAAGACGACGACAAAACCGCCGCCCATGAGTTCTCAGACTCGAAGAAGGGCGAAGGGCCTCCTTCTCAGCTCCAGCTGGCTATGAGTCAGACCCAGACTGCCTTGGCCCAGTCGCTGTACTACGGCCAGTACTCCAGAGGACTGTACATGGACCAGAAACTGTTACTGGCGTCAAAATGCTGTGACCAGACGCACAAGCAGAGGGGCGAGAGGGGACAGGGGGTGAGAGACGGTGAGGACGATAAACACATGGTTGGAGGGTCAGCCGGCGGACCCTTGCGAGGTAAAAGTCCAGACGGCACCAAAGGTTGCTGTCCCAAACCCATCCTGTCCTACGTGGAGATGAGTGAGAGAGGAGAAAGGGGGCAGAGTCTGGGCGTGAAGGCGGCGCACGGTGGCATGGTGGACCAGCACCAGATCCCGATGAAAGACTGTGATGACATCAAGTCACCTTCCTCTTCCTCTTCTTCATCACTCCACAACGCAAACAGTCAGACAGATCTGGACTCAAATGTTTCCTATTCCAGTGTAAGTTTCTCCCTCTGTCTCTAACCCGCCGCCGCCGCTGATGGTGTTGTTGGTGTACTTTAACGACTGTTGTCGAGTGTCACAAAGAGATTAAAATACACAATGTGTCCAGCTAAACCGATAGGGGCTCACAACAAAGACGGATGTGGCTTCTGTGGTGCTGTAGCTGTACTTTGAGATCATCATTTTTGGTTGAAATCCAAATCCTGTGGTTTGATTTGATGGATTGCAAATGTGTTTAGTGTTTAGAATTATTGCGGGGGTAGGGCTGCACGATACATTGCTTCAGCATTGACATTGCATCGCATTGCAGGACTTGCAATGTAGGCAAACACGTTATACTACAACTGTTTTGCTGCTTGATACGAAGGAAAACTCCCATGATTCTCATATTTCATGACCAATCCAGTATTTGTGATTGATGACCTGCAGCCTAGGGCCACACTCTGTGGGTGTGACTTTCTTGCTTCCATATAACCAGTGACTTTATGAATATTTTCTTTTTGCTGGATCACAAGATTATTTGTAGATCTAGACTCTTAAGTAACCTAAAAAAATGTCAAATTCATACATTTAACTCTAAAATTCCTGTATCCTTGCAAATCGCAATCTATATGTATATTTTATACATATATTGCAGAAAGAAAATATTGCAATGTCAGTTTTGTTCCAATGTCGTGCAGCCCCCAATGGAGGGAACTGTATAAATCCAGCTTTAGCTATAAATGTAAAAGAGAAACACATAACGGAACAAAAGAAACATTTTTAATACATAAAGTGTTGGTTTTTATATGACCTGCTTTTTCACAAAGCTTGTACAGATTTCTACCATGTCATCCCACGATGCATTGAGCCACTAACTCGAGCCATGCTGCGCCATGTGAAGAGCTTGTGTGAATTGAATGAAAGCCGTGTTGGGAGGTTGTTTTTTTCCCCTTTAGTTTGGCCTAAATATTCTGCCGTTGATGATGTGTGAGACGTGTCTTGATTGGTGTCATTGAGCGGGACGCCACGCTCCTCACATCCCACCTCTGAATGGCCGCACGCCATTGAAACGTCGTCATCCTCCATCAACATCCCACACCAGAGCCGGTGATAGATGCTGTCTATGGTTCTGTTCACTTTCAGTCGGTACACAGTGTTTCCTCTATAGTCGCTCAGCAGCGGTGGGCCGCCGCAGCAGGAGATTCTCCATCCTTGTTAAAAAGACAAAAAAGTCATAAATTAGCCTTCCAAAAAACACAAAAGAGACAAAAAAAGGGCTAACGTTTTGTTTTTAGCTCTGAAACTGGGCTTCATAAACCAAAAACTGGGACAGAGACATGGACCGAAGTTGAACTGACCCCCCAAAACTACTCCCACCCACCACTGTTAACAAAGAATTATAGGGGAAACACTGCAAAGCACCAACACTTGTCCCCATCGATCTAGCCCTCAGACGGCCCGGCCTGGGCTCACTGCCTGGCTCACAGCAAATACTCAGAGCTGCATCACGGTGAGGAGGCCGAGGAGGGCGATGCCGACAGAGGCACGGAGTGGGGTGCTACCGTGGAGCCCGCCGGCGCCAAGATGACCTCGGGAGGTGTGGTGGGCGGAGACACCAAAAAAGCCAGGGTCCACGATCTCCCGCCCCCTATCGACCTGGAGGATTCAGACGGGCTGGTCGGGCTGGACGACCAGGGCCAGGAGTCCATGGGAGGTCTGAATGAGGAGCCCCAGAGCGCCCGGGCCGCAGTGTCCCCTCCCATGACCCCCCAGCAGCCCTACATCCAGTACCAGCACTCCTCCTACCCGCCATACCTGGCCATATGTGAGAGCGGCGGGGGCTCCTACAGAGGGGTGTCCCCCACCCTGGTCCACAACTACCCAGGTATGGCTCTGGTTTACTTTCAAGAAGTGGTTCGACATTTTTGAAAAATACACTTAAACCTTACAAAACCTTGAAACATCTTGATTGGGCTTAAAATATAACTATGTGCAGTTAGGTTTAGGAAAGCACCAGAACAACAAGATTTTGGGATCCACGGTTCCCGCCCTCCAAACCTACGTTAGTTTTAGACGACAAAACCAACACTAGCTTTAGACAACAAAACCAACGTTAGCTTTAGACGACAAAACCAACACTAGCTTTAGACAGTGAAACCAACGTTAGCTTTAGACGACAAAACCAACGTTAGCTTTAGACGACAAAACCAACGTTAGCTTTAGACGACAAAACCAACGTTAGCTTTAGACAACAAAACCAACACTAGCTTTAGACGACAAAACCAACGTTAGCTTTAGACAACAAAACCAACACTAGCTTTAGACGACAAAACCAACGTTAGCTTTAGACAACAAAACCAACATTTGCTTTAGACGACAAAACCAACATTAGCTTTAGACAATAAAACCAACATTATCTCTAGACAACAAAACCAACGTTAGCTTTAGACAACAAAACCAACGTTAGCTTTAGACAACAAAACCAACGTTAGCTTTAGACAACAAAACCAACATTATCTCTAGAGAACAAAACCAACATTATCTCTAGACAACAAAACCAACGTTAGCTTTAGACAACAAAACCAACATTAGCTTTAGACAACAAAACCAACGGTAGCTTTAGACGACAAAACCAACACTAGCTTTAGACGACAAAACCAACGTTAGCTTTAGACAACAAAACCAACATTAGCTTTAGACAACAAAACCAACACTAGCTTTAGACAACAAAACCAACATTATCTCTAGACAACAAAACCAACATTAGCTTTAGAGAACAAAACCAACATTAGCTTTAGACAACAAAACCAACACTAGCTTTAGACAATAAAACCAACATTATCTCTAGACAACAAAACCAACGTTAGCTTTAGACAACAAAACCAACATTAGCTTTAGACAACAAAACCAACGGTAGCTTTAGACGACAAAACCAACACTAGCTTTAGACGACAAAACCAACGTTAGCTTTAGACAACAAAACCAACATTAGCTTTAGACAACAAAACCAACACTAGCTTTAGACAACAAAACCAACATTATCTCTAGACAACAAAACCAACGTTAGCTTTAGACAACAAAACCAACATTAGCTTTAGACAACAAAACCAACACTAGCTTTAGACAATAAAACCAACATTATCTCTAGACAACAAAACCAACGTTAGCTTTAGACAACAAAACCAACACTAGCTTTAGACAATAAAACCAACATTATCTCTAGACAACAAAACCAACGTTAGCTTTAGACAACAAAACCAACATTATCTCTAGACAACAAAACCAACTTTAGCTTTAGACAACAAAACCAACATTATCTCTAGACAACAAAACCAACGTTAGCTTTAGACAACAAAACCAACATTAGCTTTAGACAACAAAACCAACGGTAGCTTTAGACGACAAAACCAACACTAGCTTTAGACAACAAAACCAACATTAGCTTTAGACAATAAAACCAACGTTAGCTTTAGACAAGAAAACCAACGTTAGCTTTAGACAACAAAACCAACATTAGCTTTAGACAACAAAACCAACATTAGCTTTAGACAATAAAACCAACATTATCTCTAGACAACAAAACCAACGTCAGCTTTAGACAACAAAACCAACATTATCTCTAGACAACAAAACCAACATTATCTTTAGACAACAAAACCAACGTTAGCTTTAGACGACAAAACCAACTTTAGCTTTAGTTTAGGAAATCTTCTCAACAACTCCGGTCTGGTGGTTTAAGTCCTGTGTTGGTGGACCGATCCACCCCACCACGATCAGTAGTCCTTCTCAATATTAAATGCTACGTCAGAAGCTCTGGATATTGCAAACTGGGTGCTTTTAATTTGAGTTTACACCACGAAAATTCTAATCCGAATTAACTTCTGTTGGCATCGTTTTAGTGCTGAGAGAAACAAATGAAATGGACAATTTGTTGCTCAGCACAAAACTACTATTACATTTAGTGACTGTGTTGTTACGTCGTAGTTTGACGGTACTGATGAAGCGTCTGTGTGCTACGAGTTGATGCTATGAAAGCCGCCGGTTGAAGTCTGAGAGATGAAAGCAGCTCTGGAGCCCGACAGAGTTTTTTTTTATCCTCTTTTAGCTTCTTGTCCCTCGTTTCCATCAAACAACTCTGAATAAAAACAGAATAATTAAAAAATAGATGATTTCATGGAGGAGTCGGACTTTAAAAGCAAAGTTGAAGAGTTTGTGCGCCTGCAGCTAGAAGATAGTGTGCAGTCTATATCTGGAATATCATTAATATTTAAGCACTTTTTAAATTATTATTGAATCATTATTCTGCAGCGTTTAAGTTATTTTGAAGATGTGAGAATCACTTTAACATTCAACAAAATAGCATTGGAGGTACCGCTTCATTTCACCTCGAAGGGACCGCTTCATAGTTCCAGAGAAAACGAGAAGTTTTCAGCCGTTAAACTCCTTTAATTCACCAGAAGACCCTCTTAAAAAACTCCTTAATGTGGTATAATGCATGAATTTATGTATTAGTTAACCCCAGGTGTGATGTGAATCCCATAATGCTCATTAAGTATCTAGGCTGCTGCTGAGTTTGCACCCTAAGTGAAAAATTAATTAACCTTTTTAAAGGATCAAGTCCATTTTGTTCTCTGCAACAATTTTGAAGTGTAAAAAGGCAAAGAGCAAACGACATGAAGAAGCTATTAAAGTCACTTTAGTTGTGTATAAAACTCACTCACACACATTAGAGATACACTGATGGTGATGTAGCTGATTATTCTGTGTGTGTGTGTGTGTGCAGGTTTCCACTACCCTCTGTACGGGAAGACGGCGGGCCGCGAGGAGTCGGAGGTGACCTCGCCTGGCCGCGGCGGCGCCGTTAGCAGCAAGCAGAGCGGCGACGCGTCCTCGTCCTCGGCGTTGGAGCTGCTGCAGCAGCAGAGTCATCAGTACCACGGGAAATCCCCCGCGGTGAGACGCCGCTCGCTTCCATTCACACCATGTCAGTTCATACAGACGGAGATGCAGCAGAAGATTCAAGAGATTCAAGATTTAAGAATTTTATCACACACACACACACACACACACACAGTTGAAACATAGTTCACACTGAGCAATTCTTATTTTGCAGTTTCCCTTCACAAAGTGACCTCAAATACAAAATAGTAAAGAATATAAATATGTACTTAAAATAGACAGACAGACAGACAGACAGACAGACAGACAGACAGACAGACAGACAGACAGACAGATATAGATAGAGCCAATGATCACCTGATCACGTAGGGCCCATGTTTACATTTCAATTAATGCACAACCTGTTTACACCCCATTCAAGCATCGCTGTTTCCCTGTCTACCACTATTTTATGTTATATATGTCACGTTTTGTCAAACAGCCCGGCGAGAAGGGTTCCCCCGAGGGCGAGCGAGAGGCGGAGCGAGAGAGGAACCACGTGTCGTTCGCCCGACACCTCCACACACACCATCACACACACCTGGGGATGAGCTACAACCTGATGTCGGGGCAGTACGACATCTACCAAGGTACGAGGCTAGGCCCCGCCCCTTCCTGTGTGGGACCTCCTCTCAGAATTAATATGTACGCTGGTCAACGGCAAGAGGCAATTCTTTTGATCCTGTTTGAATTGTGCCATGAATTCCACATCAGATGTTTGACATTAGCTCGTCTCGCTAGCTCGCTAGCTCACTTAGCTATGTTCCATCACTAATGTAAGAAGACCAGTGAGAAACAAACAGACAGAACAGAACGCAGCTCTGAAGGCAGACAGGACTAGTGTTTAATGTGCTACTGTTTTATTTTGAAATGTGATTTTTTGTTTTGTTTTGAAGGGTTGAGCTCCAGATCGCTGGTCTCCAGTCAGCAGGTGTCGGGTCACTCCTCGACAGGTGAGTGTTTGTTGATGCCAGACTTTCCAGTGACATCATCGTTTTAGTGTGAAATAAAACACCAAATGCATTTCTCATGTGTGTTGGAACGTCAGTCTCCTTGGTGAAAGTCCTGCGTTTGTAGGCACCAACCTCCTCCCTATATGGACGTCATCCAAGACATAATACTCGAAACTAAACTGCCGTTGCAGTTTCATTGTTACTGTAATTTGAAGGCGGCGCGGCTGAAATATTCTGAAAATATAATTCAGCATCTTCGTTTGAGTGAAGGAACGCGGAGGGAAGCTGGCAGCCGTTAAACAGCAGAATGATGATTACCTCACAACGACCGCCGGTATCTATAAACGGTAATTGGTGAGAGATTAACGTGAGTGATGCCGACACACACACACGCACCAGAGAAGAAGAAACCAGCAGTTTTGACGTCTGATGATCACTAATTAATTATCTTCTTATCTCGTTAACGTTTTCCTACAATCAGGATGTCGTGATCTTGTTAACTCTGAACAACACGTTAATTGTGTTCAGGTCTGGTTCTGTTGTCAGCTTCTCTTCTAACGTCCTCACTTGGTTTTTATTCCTCTGTATGCAACAACAAGTCCACTCGAGCAGTCGTCGGTTCTTATTGATTTCGTTTTTTTTTTTCACTTCAAACGACTCTACTAAAAATGCACATAATAGAAATTAAAAATGCAAGAAAACAATGTTTCAGAATCAAAAAAATTCACATCTAGAAATGTTTTTAAAACCAAATGAGATTGCTTAAAGACCAGAAGTCCAATGGAGGGACCCCCTTTTACATGTCATATATAATATTCCTTATTAAACCGGCCAATAATGATGTGTAGTGCAGCCTACAGCTCATGTATAACAGTACTTTATAGTGGTGGATGAATACAATGTTAAGACATTACAATAATAATTGTTGACAGATTCATATTTTAATTCTATTTTGACATTTCTACATCACAATTTCACAACATAATATTAAACAAACAGGAAGATTTATATTTGCTTATTTTAGATTGTATTCGTGTTCAGGTATATTTTTGGACATATTTAAGTTTTTGGAAGAAAAAAAGTTTGGGATCAAATCATTTCGGGGACCCCTGCAGTAACTCTGCAGACCCCCTAGGGGTCCCGGACCCCCTGTTGAAGATCTCTGGTCTAAGGAGTTTGTCTTGTTGTTTTGGTGGGAAACAAGAAACCGACCCGTTGAGCGTTTGGATGTGACGCACCCACCTGCTGCATTATGGGTAGTAGAGCAACTTAAAGAGAGAGACAGTCCATACAGGGAGGGAATGGATGGGAGAAACAAACACAGGACTTTCATCCAGGAGACCACTGGAAGTGTTAACAACGTGAATCTTTTCATTTTAACGTTTTGTTAAGTCGTTGTGTTCCTAAACCGAACTCCCTTCATTTATAACGTACTCGGGTTGCTGATGTCAATGTTTGTCAGAATGCCAGATCAGCGTTTTTTTTCCTCAAATCAAACCGGTTTAAGTTTGTAAACCGTCTCGGTCTGAACCCAGCCAGTCTTGGCTCTGGTTCCTGATCCAGGAGGACCAGCATGTGACTGAACGCCTGTGTCTTGTCCCCCTTTGTGTCCCACAGAGAGCGACGGGAAGAAGTAGGACCATGTGAGAGGCCAACGTCTCACATGAGGAACGGCAGATTTATCAGACATCGATTCCACGGTGTTTAATAAGCTTCGCCTCGCCTAGAGGCAGAGAACTCGGATTAAAACAGAAAAAAAACCTCTTTCATTTCTTACTAATTGAAAACCACCTGTTTTATAACAGGGGGGGGGGGGACGGGGGAGCAGGATCGGGAGGAACCACCTGAACAAATCCAGACTTTTCAAGCTTTCAGTTTTTGCAGGTTTTTGACAGAAATGAGGCGGTGCGTTAAAAAAACCCATCCCGGACGCCGAGCTTCGTCCCGGCTGCAGCTGAGGCGTTCAACTTTATAAAAAATGCACATTTATCGTAGTGTTATGATGATGATGATGATGATATGACTGAATGTACTGAAAATGACTCACATTATCCCGATAGTGATGAACGTTTTATTTATTTTTTGGTTGTTTTTTTAAACGGCTGGGGGACGGTGTTAGGAAGCTAAAAGTCTATAATTCTCCTTCTTCTTCCCATCATGATTATTGCAGTGGTCCTCCCTCCATAGTGCTGACGCTACATCTGTATTATTAACCTGTACTTGAGCGTAACCATGTTGATTGTATCGTCTTTATGTGAGAGTAAACCTTCACATCGACCCGCCCAGTGCCACGTCGGAGCCCGGGGGTGTAAATATCCTGTACAGATTTCATGGCGGAGCACTAACATGCGTTATCGTACTCTACGTTGATCTCCATCAGCCATGCAGGCGGGGGCAGCGGGCGGAGCCGGGGGGGGGGGGGGGGGGGCAGGACCAGAACCAGAACCAGAACCAGGATTCCTTTTATTAGCAAAGTGCTAATAAATGTGCTGTTTGTCCTGCATGCACATGTTCCACTGATGTTGCACATGTTGGTTGGAAGGCTGAGGATGAGTGAGTTTAGAGACTGTTAGCCCCAGTTTGTGCCTCATTTGCTGTAGTAAACCAGCCGATGTGTCTCTGGCTAGTTCCAGTGAATCCAGCTTGGAAACGGATGAGATTTTGTGACTGTTTCACAAACTGCTGTGAGACTTGTGTTGGTCCACCAGATACAGGCATAAGCGAACTAAGCAGCTGCTTGGGCCACCAGGGGGCAGATTACTTTATTTTTTAAATAAATGAAACCGGTGACATAAACATCAAAGCATGTACGCAAAAGAAAGATAATTCTGATTTAATAGGCGCCCCTTAATCATACAAAAATGGGTTATGATGTCTGAATGGGGCCCCTCAGATAAATATAACAGGATATGTGATTTGTGATATATCTAATAATAATTACAATTGATAATGTAACATAATAGTGTGACATTTGTGTCAATAATCGTCACTCACAGGTGACTCTCTGGTGGCTTGGGCTTGGGCCGGCCCTGACCAGATAAATTGGTTAATAGAAGTATGTGTGAGTGTTTTTGGAAATGACTTCAGAATGTACTCACTAAAGCGGTGGCTGATGATGCTTGAATGCGAGGTACAACCTGGGGCTGGATGACTTCCACTGATGGATGCCAGTGAGTTTATATTGTGTTGTTTGAACATTAGAGTGCCAACTACACTTCCCAGCGCCTCAAAAGGACAATTCCAGTGTTAAAGTGGGTTTTTTGCTCATTTTATAAATCCATGTCATTGTTATTATTACATAGTTGCCGCTATACTTAAAAAAAGGGAATTTACCACGTTTGTTCAGGTGCAGTCGTGACTTTAAGACCAAATATAAGCTTCAGAGTTCGTCAGTTAAAAGAAATCTCTATTCACTTATTAATACATCTCTTGTTTTTAGGAACTGAAACTTTCTGAGAACGTGTCAAATTTAACATATAGACCAGAACAAGAGCTCCAAATAGAGAGGCTAAGCCCCGCCCCCTTCTGGTGTTCCACACAGATAAAATATGTAGTTGGTATCTGGTTTGAATTGTGCCGTCAATCACACATATGATGTTTGTCAATTTACATTTTACAAACCGAACACACGGGTGTCATCGCTTCAGAGAGAAACGTTTTTAGAATTCAGCTGTTATACGAAAAAATGCCATTTTTTTTACGTGCAAAATTATCCTTTTAAATGGACAAACATCGAATGTGTGATTCATAGCACAACTCAAACGGGACCAAAACAGGATTTGTGTCCTGCTGCCGACCATATTGTAATAAAGTCCCAACTGAAACTAACTGAAAAATGGATGCCGAATGCTGGAAAACCATCCACGGTGTGGCAATCAATAGAAGACACTGGAATTATCCTTCAAGTGAAATGGCCACATGTCAGTGAGGCTCCCTGGTCAGGGGTCCCTCAATCCTCTTGCTCCGCCCCTGCTCCCGTGCTCCCCTTCGACAAGCTAACTAGCTCAGTGCAGAGCCTCTGATAGACACAATGAATGGTCAGGATTTATCACCACCTCTCCCCGAGTACATTTAAGCATTCTACCTCGTCGGAACACTGAGGTACTTGTACTTTAGTAATACATTCTGATGTATTATCAAAATAATATTCAAATATGATACTGTATTGATCCCTTGGTGAAATTCAATACATATATATACGTATTTATTTATTTTTCCTGAAAGAAGGGGCGTGGCTTAGCCTATTGTGATAACAGGGTAAGTGTTTGAGGTAAAAACTCCTCAAATCACAAATAATTCCAACACAAATGTGTTAATAAAGCAGACAGTTGGTCCAAATGCTTTACAATCAAAAACAGTAAACAACACAGTGAGTTTAAAAGACAATACACGTTGTTGGGGGTGGAAGTATTCTCTAGCGCCCCCCTGAGGTCGTCTATCAGCGGCTCTGCCTCACTCACACAACACCTTACCTGCATCGTATCAGTGATCATTCTATTACTTGAATCCAATGCTACGAACTCTGTTTACACGACGGCGTCATCGTTTGGGTGAGGCGGCGTTGTCTCGTAAAAAGGCTGCTCGGTATATAAATGTTAAGTTCATCCGCCATCCAGTTAATAACACGGCCAAGTCGTGTAAACATGAAACCTGCTGTTGCTTTTTTATACTGTATATGCCTTAATTCATATGTTTGGCAATCATGATTAAAGGATGTTTATATGAGTCGTTGGTCTGTGGAGTTTTTTATTCAGACGGGGCACTTTTTTCTGCAATAATCCATGTTTATGTAGACTTTAAAACCACAACCATATTCCTATATCATATAACAGGATGGATGTGTTTCTAATAAATGTATTGGCCTTATATTGAACAAAGGAAGACGCAACTGTAAAGTAAAAAGTAACCCGATGAAGTACATTTCAACTGGATGGTTTTTTATTCTTTTTTTTGCACGACTAACTAAATCTTAATATTACATTAATATTGATGAGAATAATTCCTCTGAAATGAAACCCTGAACCAAAACCAACCCTAACAACAACCGTAAATCTAATCCCAACCCCAATCCTAAAACTGCTCCTATTAAAGATTAAAAGCACTTTCCAGGGGGTGAGGGAGGGCTGTGGCTTTGAGGAGCTGCCGCCTGATTTCTGCCTACAGAAGGAACAAGACCCTAAAAGACATCTTAGTCCACACCACATTAAACCAAGATACACCCCCTGGGGAGGCGCTAGGGGTAGCAGCAATCGGTTTTATCTGTCTCCCCCACGTTTTGAACCCCCATGCTGGTGTTGGTTTTAATCCACGGCAGGTCTTGCAGCCCACAACCATCAACGCAGTATATGCAAACAGATGCAAGACCTGTCACAAATTTTATGTGGGGGAGACCAGGAATGAACTTTATATTAGGATAAAACCACACCAAAACATAATCAACAGGGGTGATGGCACGACAGGTTTATATGCACATTTTAATCTCCATGGCCTGCAAAACCTACAGAGCATGGGCCTGGAGAGCAACAGGGACTGGACCACTGCTCAGCGACAGGCGGCCGAGAGGAAATGGATTCACACACATTGCTGCTTATATCTCGGGAACGGAGGGTCGTAGAGACTCGGGAGTGGGTGGCGTCTGACCTAATTCGACCCTTCTGAACACGCCCGTCTTTGAACCGAGTCTCTACGCCGTACCTTTCTTTGGCTACAGCTAAAGTAAAACAACAGTAACACTAATTTCACACTTTTGCTTATATCTCGGGGACGGAGGGTCGTAGAGACTCGGGATGGGCTGTTTAGGCCTATGAGCCGCTAGTTAAGACTATGGCGTCCTGAATTAGACTATGGCGGTGACACTGAACTGACTACAGAATCAAAACAAGCTTTTGCAGTGTATATCACATTGTGGCATACACTCATGCTAGCCTAAGTATTAATCTGAGAGTGCGTTGTTAATTTACACAAGGTTACTTTTCAGCTACGTTCTCGTTTTCTCCGTGTAACTTCAGAGGGAAGTTATTTAGGGAGGAAAAGTAAGGCGTCAGAAAAATAAATACTCAAGTATTTGAGTATAGCATAGCATGCATAGCATGAGCCACTAACAACACCCCCTCCCCCCAAAAAGCACTCCCATGTTCTAGCACTTTGATCATAGTACTGTTGTTCCAACAAGAGGTATGTTTGCTGAACACTTTACTCAGACGAGGACCGGACACTTGTTTCTATTTTTTAGCTCTTACTTTATCGGCAATGATATATGATATGGTTTCTTTTCTTTTGACAAATGTACTTACTGTAAGCATCTGCTAAATGCCCTAAATGTAAATGTAAGTAAAGTACACCTGCAAATTCTAGTTCACTTCACTTCAAGTACAGTAGCGAAGTATTTGTACTCCATTACTTCCGCGCGGTACTTGATTAAACGTACTCCTACCGCCACTGGTAGTAGCAGCAGCAGTAATGCTGCAGCGCCTCGCAGTTCCACCTCCGACCAGCAGATGTCGCTGAAGACAGAAAACGTCTCTGTCATCACTTCCGCTCTTAAAACCAAAATGGGTGGCGCCAAAGCTTGACAACAAAGCGGTTGCTGGTGTTTGTTGCTCCAACGGACACCCAGCAGCCTCCCATGAAACTAAATCTGTGAACCTACAGGGGACTTCTGAACGAGACGAAGCAGCAGCGGGAGTTTGCTCCAAACAGTCGAAGCGTTTCCGGTGAAAGTTGTCCAAATGTCATCATGTCTTCGAAGACAGACCAACTTCTCATCGTTGTGTCCATCCTGGAAGGTGAGCAGCGTCTTCTGACGGGAACTGGACGGTAAACGCGTCGTTAATACGGGTCGTGACGCGACGGTCCTGAGCCGGCGGACTGCTGAGTAGCCTGGTGCTGCCGGGGATGCTAGTTAGCTTTAGCACTCGACGTCATTAGCATTACTGCCACAGAGCATCACATTGAGAGACTTTTACTACTGTTAGTGTACTAAGAGTACTAATAACTACAGTATGAGTACTGATAACTACAGTATGAGTACTGATAACTGCAGTAAGAGTACTGATAACTGCAGTAAGAGTACTGATAACTGCAGTAAGAGTACAAAATACTACAGTAAGAGTACTGATAACTGCAGTATGAGTACTAATTACTGCAGTAAGAGTACTAATTACTGCAGTAAGAGTACTAATATCTGCACTAAGAGTACTAATAACTACAGTATACTAATTACTGCAGTATGAGTACTAATAACTACAGTAAGAGTACTGATAACTGCATCAAGAGTACTGATAACTGCAGTATGAGTACTAATATCTGCACTAAGAGTACTAATAACTACAGTATACTAATAACTGCAGTATGAGTACTAATAACTACAGTAAGAGTACTAATAACTACAGTAAGAGTACTTATTTCTGCAGTAAGAGTACTAATATCTACAGTAAGAGTACTGATAACTACAGTAAGAGTACTAATATCTGCAGTAAGAGTACTAATATCTGCAGTAAGAGTACTAATATCTGCAGTAAGAGTATTAATAACTACAGTAAGAGTACTAATATCTGCAGTAAGAGTACTAATAACTACAGTAAGAGTACTAAATACTACAGTAAGAGTAAACCGTCTCTCCTCCCGCAGGCCGCCACTTCCCGAAGAGTCCCCGTCTCAGTCTGGTGGTCCAGGCGAGCTTCGACGGCGAGACGCTGGCCACGGACCCGGTGGAGCACCGAGAGCAGCCGCTCTTCAGCACCGAGCTGGCCTGGGAACTGGACCGCAGGACCCTCCACCAGCACAGGTCTGCAGACCCCTTCTACCAGACTAGATCCATCACGAGTGTCTGCTTTTGTTAACCTGTGTGATATCGATGCCTCTGTCCTCCCAGACTCCAGAGGACTCCCATCAAGCTGCAGTGTTTCGCCGTCGACTCCGTGGCCAAGAGGAAAGAGAGCGTCGGCTACGTCGTGCTGGACCTCCGCTCCGCTCAGGAGATCAAACAGGTCAGAGCTTCCTTCCTGTCAGGGTGACACGTCATCAGTGATGTCACCACCAGTCCATGTGCACTGGGTTGGAAAAACAGGGTTGGTACAGGTGCTGGAAATCCTTGAAAACACTTGAATTTTAGTGTGGTGTTTCCAAGGTTTGAAAAGGTCTTGGATGTAGACTAAAGGTGTATAAATGTGTGTTGTATGTGATGACATCTATGATAGAACAGAGGAAAGAAGATCTCCATATCTGAGGGACTGAAAACAGCATTTTGTGACATTTCTTTATGAAAAATGACTTTTGATGATGAACAGATGATGAAAATAGTTGGTGATTATATTTCTGTGGATCTGTTAGTGGAATTAGTTTTCCTTTCATTTGTGGTCCTTCTGTAAAAAGCTGTCTCCAAACATCATGTTGGTTGTTTAGAGGACAAGAACATCTCATTTAATGTGATGAACAAGTGACAGAATAAGTAGACTGAATACTGACCATTGGATTGGTACAAAGATGGAGTTTACCACAGCTGGAAGGGGCTGGAAAAGCATGGAAATGCACCTGGAAATGCTTGAAAGGTGCTTGAATGTGACTTTGGAGAAGGTGGAGGAGCCCTGTTAAATGCGTGTGTCGCCCCGTCAGGAGCCTCGCTGGCAGCCGCTGCTGAGCAGCAAGTACACCAAACAGAGACCGGCCCTCCTCCTGAGCGTGTCTCTGGAGAACGACGCCAAGCCCTCCGAGCCCTCGCCTGATAGGTTCAAAGCCAAGAAGGCCCCGCCCCGACAAGGTCAGCCGCCGTGCTTGGTTTGTGCTGTTGTCGCCTCAGTGAAAACATTCCTGTAACTCGTGTTCTGCCGTTTGGAGGTTCTCCGGCTGTGACCGACCTGCTGACGGACAAGATGGAGGCCCAGCTGGTCCCTGACCAGGGCTACCACCAGGTCGGACCTCCGGATCGCTGCTCCGACATGTTCGTCCTGTCCGTCACCGTGGCCTTTGCCACCAAACTAGAGCAGGTGAGGATGGTGCTTTGACCTTTGACCTTTGGGAAATGGACTCAGGACTGATAGTTTTATTTACAGACACGTGAAGAAAGCCGTGGTTTTCTTTCTATATATTTGTTTTCCTCAGAATGCTGATTTTGTGAATGTTGTGCTCCGTCGTCGCCCCCTACAGTTGATCCCCAGCACGATGAAGCTGTCGGCGGAGGGCTCGGGTTTCTTCTTCTACTACTCCCTGCTGGGCAATGACATCACCAGCGAGCCGTTCCAGAACCTGCTGAGCCCCGACTTCGAGCCGGAGCGCGCCTCG
>CM056831.1:26934855-26949855 GCA_029853015.1 Chelidonichthys spinosus
GTCGTGAGTGTAAATTCCCGGCATGGACCCCTGAAGGATTATCTTATGTTTAATGCTATTGTTGGACTTCAGGGTTTCCCTTTGATGATGCGTTTATGATGTTTTTGAATGACTGGTGTATGAGATGGGGTTATGAAGCCAGGAGGATGGCGTGTTTTCACAGTGACGGTGTGTGTTTGCGGTTCAGACTCAGAGGCTGCAGAAGGAGCTGCGAGCCGAACACGATCGGACCCGGAGGGAGCTGCAGGACAGCAGCCGGAGGCTGCAGCAGGACTCTGACCACCGGGTGGCGCTGGAGGGAGACAAAGTCCGGCTGATGGAGGAGGAGAGAGCCCGGCTGCTGCAGCAGGTAGAGACAGAGAGTACTTCATACAGGGTTCATACTGGTGCTGGAAATCCTGGAAAACACTTGAATGTTAGTGTGGTGTTTCCAAGGTTTGAAAAGTGCTTGGATGTAGACTAAAGGTCTTGGATGTAGACTAAAGGTCTTGGATGTAGACTAAAGGTCTTGGATTTAGACTAAAGGTCTATAAATGTGTGTTGTATGTGATGACATCTATGATAGAACAGAGGAAAGAAGATCTCCATATCTGAGGGACTGAAAACAGCATTTCCTGACATTTCTTTATGAAAACTGACTTTTGATGATGAACAGATGATGAAAATAGTTGGTGATTATATTTCTGTGGATCTGTTAGTGGAATTAGTTTTCCTTTCATTTGTGGTCCTTCTGTAAAAAGCTGTCTCCAAACATCATGTTGGTTGTTTAGAGGACAATAACATCTCATTTAATGTGATGAACAAGTGACAGAATAAGTAGACTGAATACTGACCATTGGATTGGTACAAAGATGGAGTTTACCACAGCTGGAAGGGGCTGGAAAAGCATGGAGATGCACATGGAAATGCTTGGAAAGGGCTTGAATGTGACCTTGTTGTAGGTGTAGGAGCCCTGCTTTTAGTGTATCTGTGTTTGTGTTCCAGATTACAGACGGAGAGTCTCGCTACAAACAGCTGGAGAAAGAGTTCCAGCTGTACAGAGAACAGCAGAACGTCAGACCGGAGTTCAGGCTGCAGTCAGAGGTCAACCTGCTCACTCTGGAGAAGGTAACCCACCAGAGTTACTGTAACCGGAGGAGGCTAAGCCCCGCCCCTTCCAAAAGGCTTATGACTATTGCTGAATGAATCACTCTTCTGTGTGACTTCAGGCTTTGTTTGTTGGTGTCGGTGTGTTAAAGGTTAAAGGTTTCAGGCGTGTGACGGATGTGTGTTTGCTCTTGGATGTTTAAGGTGGAGCTGGAGAGGAAGCTGGAGTCCACCACCAAGTCCAAGCTGCACTACAAGCAGCAGTGGGGGCGCGCCTTAAAAGAGCTGGCCAGGTTCAAACAGGTACGTTCACGTTTATTTTTAAAGCAGGCACATAAACGAAACCAGTAACAGGAAAAGGTTTGACCTTCACAATAAAAGCATCCTTTTGGTTCACTAGTGGAAAACTTTTAATGTGAAGCAACAACGGCTGCAGGAAAGGCTCAGGTTGCTTTAGTGTGTGTGTGTGTGTGTGTGTGTTGTGTGTGTGTGTGTGTGTCTGTGTGTGTGTGTGTTGTGTGTGTGTGTGTCTGTGTGTGTGTGTGTGTCTGTGTGTGTGTGTGTGTGTCTGTGTGTGTGTGTGTGTGTGTGTGTGTGTGTGTCTTAACTGATGGCTCTCACATATTTCATTGTCTACTTTGTTTCACCTAAATATTTGGCTCCGATGTAAAAACACACCTCTCTCTCTCTCTCTCTCCTTTTTCTTTCTTGCTCACTCTCTACTTTTTCCTTCACACACACACACACACACAGACACACACACACAGACACACACACAGACACACACACACACACACACACACACACACACACTCACACAGGGAGCTCTAAGTGGGGCTTTAGTCGTCCTAAGACTAATGTAAACACACACAGACCTTATCTGACAAACTAATAACTGTTACTGACATCAACCAGCTGGAAAACTGGACAGATATTTTCCCTCTCTGTTTTTCTCCCCCTTTCCCTCTCCTACCTCCCCCTTTCTCTTCTTTTCCTCCGCTCCTATCGCTCTCAACCACTCTCCTCTTCTTCCTCTCCTTCCTCTCCTCTTGTTTCCCTCTCTTCCTCTCCTTCTTGCCTCTCTTAGTCTCTCTGAGTCTCTCTCCTCTCAAGTCAAGTCTTTCTTGTCCTTCCTCCTGTTTTGTTTGTTTTGAGTCTTTCTCTCCGTCTTTCTTTCCCTCCCCCTCCCCTCCGTCTCCCCCTCCCTCCCCCCTCTAAGTGCCACATCATTGTAAAGAAAACACTGTGTGATTTATGCAGCTCTAAGGGGGTTCGGTGCTGAGTGTCACCCCCTGCCTATTAATCATGCGGCGGGATTGTGTTGAGCAATAAGCTAACCAGGCGCTAACTATTCAGATGTCACACTCTGGCTTTTTTAATAAAATATCAGGCCCGTGTTTACACGACCATCCGTCTTGGCGGCCCGGCAGGTTTTTTAAAGCCGGCTCTTGTTTGGTTTTTCTCGGCCTCTCCTCGCCTATTTATTCTCTCCTCTCAGCGCCTCGCATGGCGTGCTGTTTAGCTCAAGTCGGATCATAAAAATTCTTGTCCGAGGAATAATGTGCTTTTCAACCCAGGAGGTGCAGAGCGAGAATTAATGTGGAGACGGCTCCGAGGTATTAGATCAGAGAGTTAGCCTCCTCCTTTTTTTAAACTCAAAATATTGGGACAAGGAGCTTAAGGTGGTCTTTTGTGAAGCAAAAATATTGGGACAAAGAGATTAAAGTTGTGATCCTAGGAGCTAAATTTGGTGTTTTTTTAAAGCCCAACTGGAAGGTCGGGCAACTAAATATGGCTTTTTTTATCTGGAGAGACAAGAAACATTTATATAGGTTGTAAAAACATGGTATTCATATCTTTAAATCCAACAGTAACATGAGCCCAACCAGAAACCTAATAATATTACACGTAATAATATTACACGTAATAACATCACACGTAATAAGCTGTTGGGCCTGATGATGTTTGCTAAATGAAATGTTTTAACAGTCAGTTGGTCGTTTGGGGGATTTCTTTTATTTTTCCCCTTAAAACAAACAGAAAAGGCCAAACTAAACTCTTAATAACAGAATATAGTTTATAGTTTATTATTTGTCCCCAGAGGAAAATTATTTTCTTCAGATTCTTTGCATACTGACTACAAAAATGAACATTGAAGAGAGGATTATTGATCATCTCTAAGTGGCTTTATGAAACACGTCGAGGCGTGTTGTTGTTGTTGTTGTTGTTGTTGTTGTTGTTTTCTTGCTGTCATGAAGATGAATTGGTTTAACTTCTCTATAAACTCCGTTAATATTTTCCCATATCTTCTTCTTCTTCGTAAGTATAAGTATTTTACTTTCACAAAGAAAATCACACAATATTTATGAATCATCAACAATTTAGATTTTGTTTATTTTTTTATTATTAGTAGTCAAATGATTTCTGCTCTAAAGCAGTAACATTGTCTCAATGAATGCAGTCAAAATGCCAACGATATTCATAGTTTTAAATGTATATAATTACACGTTTTCCTGCAGGTTTTGTATTTGAAACGTTCTTCTAACAAAATATTCTTATTGCATGTGTATTATGCTCAGCAGAGCAGAAGAATTGGCGTTATTTTTTATTAAAGATACATTTTATACATTAGAGTTAAACAAACACAGGACTTTCACCCAGGAGACCGCTGTTCGGGTCCCGTGTGAAAGTCCAAGTAAAGGTAGATACATTTTGTCATGTCAGTCATTAGAAGCGTGACACGTTAGTAAAACATGGGACTTGATGTAAAGAATGAGGAGGAATGTAAACACAGCAACAAAAACATGGCTGACGTCTTGGTTCAGCATCTGGGAAACACGTGGTTTCTGCGTTGACTCGCCGCCGATGTTTGGCTCTGTTTGGATTCCGTGCTTCCGTCAGTCAATCTGACTCACTCTGTCAGAGTTGGCGGTTGAATTCCCTCCGTCCTCCCATGAGTCTGTTTGTGTAAAAGTTGCCCGTCGGAGCCGCTGATGCAACATGTCGTCTGAGGGAACGTCACTGTTGCCGGTCTCCGGAGGCTCTCTGCCCGTTCCCACTGGTCGATGCTGGGACGTGACGGAGCGGCGGGATATGAGGGGGCGTGGCCTAGACGGCGGGGGCCGGGGGGTGGGCGTGTTCGAGGCATTTCATGGGATATTAACACGCATTTAACAGTGAAAAACAATCTCAGGAGAGACCGAAGCCCTGGTTTGTGGTTGCAGCTTTACTTTGGGCTTCCAGATTAAAACAAACATATTCAGCAGATTCAGAAATAATTACAAAATAATAATCATATAAAGTTATAACAGTAGAACGTTTAAAAAGAGGCCGAATCATGACGGATATATCGTAAACAGAATATGAAGTATTGTTTATTTCTATGATTTATTATTGATTAGATATTTCATGACTTAAATACACGTTTTGCTGAAGAGTTTTGAGACTAAAGAGTTTTGTTGATGGTTTGAACTATAAGAATGTTTTGGTGTCAGAACAACAAGGATCTGTTTTAATCTCCACATCAAGTGTTTGTGTTGTTTTTCCTGCAGACCAGAACACGTTCTTAAAGTCTCTTATCTCAGACGTGTCGCTGTAGAAACCCGACGGCGTCCCTGAAGGTCCTGATCTTCACCTTCAAACCTCCAGAGATGTTATGAGATCTCACCGTCCCAGGTCCTCGTTGGTGTCATGATCAGGAGTCTAAAAACCACCAGGGTTCCTGTGTAGACCGTCGGTGAATTAGTTGTCCTTCAAACAGAAGTGAGGCTGGGGAAGGAGCTTGTGTGGGAGGTGAAGCTGCTTCAGGCTGTCAGCTCGCTGCTCTTAGTCACATTTCTCCTGTGATGTCAGCTGGTTCTACGCTGAGAGACCGGCCCTGAACTCCCCCAGGTGGAGCGCTGCTCACAAAACTCCATCTGAGCAGAGAGGAGTGTGTCCACATGTTTGGGTGAGACGTCTCACCCAGCTGTTGACCTCCGACCCCCCCAACCTGACACCTCCATCCTGAACCTCCTGGACTTCCTCTCTCTCACTTCCAGTAGACCTCCTTCACCTTCTCCTCCTTCTTCTTCTCCTTCTCCTCCTTCTTCTTCTCCTCCTTCTTCTCCTCCTTCTCCACCTTCTCCTCCTCCTCCTCTGATTCTGTTTCTAATTTGTGACCTAATAAAAAGATTAATTGTTTGTTTTAAAGCCACATTTTAAGCAGATTTTGATGCTGATCGGCACATTTTTGCCGATCAGCAGTTATTTGTTTTTAACAGATAGTAGTTGTGTTTGCACCTTCAGCCGGCTGCTGCTGCTGGAGGTTCATCATGTAATAATAACTCCTCCTCAAGGTCCTGAGTTTTAGTCACTTCTTCTCCCCCCCCCCCCCCGCCGCCGCCGAGGCCTCGGTATCACCTCGTCCTCTAATTGTTTCAGGACTCGGTCTCAGATTGTGCTTGGCAGCGGACACTAGAGAAAATGTTTAGTCTGTTTGTTTTTCTAGTAATTAGCCCTAAAACGGCCCGTAATACAGACTGCTAATGGTCCACAGAGACCGGGCCTGTGTCAACACACCGCTCTGTGTGTGTGTGTGTGTGTGTGTGTGTGTGTGTGTGTGTGTGTGTGTGTGTGTGTGTGTGTGTGTGTGTGTGTGTGTGTGTGTGTGTGTGTGTGTGTGTGTGTGTGTGTGTGTGTGTGTGTGTGTGTGTGAGGTGATCAGGCGTGTGAAAAGCGGTCGGGCAGTAATGTGAAAATGTTAGTTTTCCCATCCAGAACCAGCCGGCTGCTGGTTCTGCTCTGTATCACCGGAGCTCACCGACAGATTCCAGCTCGTCCAATCAGCTCCGGGCCGCCGCTCGCCGTGTTCTCCGTGTTTTCCTGCCCCCGATAGCCGGCGAACACTTGTTGCCCCATGAGAAGATATTAAAATAGCTGCTGAACCCGATAGAGCCGGTGAGGATGTTCGGGTTTCTCAGCAGGTTGTTGGACGTAAAACAAAAAAAGACCCTACAAATCCCGTCTTTTTGATTTACAATCAAGCTCCGACACCGTATTAGTGTTTGTGTTTCCACGCTCACACAGACTGGTATTACGGGCCGGAGGCCGGAGCAGCTGAGAGAAATACGACTTTTTCTAGACGTTTTTATGAAGTTTTCTGTTCTCATCGTGTTCGTGTGAATTCTTCTGAGACCCGCAGCATTTTTTCTCAGGGAGGTTTTATGAAAATGTGACACCAGACAAATTTATCACCAAACTCCGCGTAATTAGGAAAAACAGCTCTTTGGCTTCGTAACGCACACATTTCAGCAAGAGGTTTGTTTTTGAAACAGTTCAGATTTGATCTTTAGACCAACGGAGACTCAAAAAAAGACAAGTGAAGCCGACGCTGAAGTGCCATTCTCTCTGCTGGCCACCAGGGGGCAACTCCTCTCTGGTTGTATAGAAGTCTATGAGAAAATGGTCCTACTTCTCTCTGCTGGCCACCAGGGGGCGACTCCTCTCTGGTTGTATAGAAGTCTATGAGAAAATGGTCCTACTTCTCTCTGCTGGCCACCAGGGGGCGACTCCTCTCTGGTTGTATAGAAGTCTATGAGAAAATGGTCCTACTTCTCTCTGCTGGCCACCAGGGGGCGACTCCTCTCTGGTTGTATAGAAGTCTATGAGAAAATGGTCCTACTTCTCTCTGCTGGCCACCAGGGGGCGACTCCTCTCTGGTTGTATAGAAGTCTATGAGAAAATGGTCCTACTTCTCTCTGCTGGCCACCAGGGGGCGACTCCTCTCTGGTTGTATAGAAGTCTATGAGAAAATGGTCCTACTTCTCTCTGCTGGCCACCAGGGGGCGACTCCTCTCTGGTTGTATAGAAGTCTATGAGAAAATGGTCCTACTTCTCTCTGCTGGCCACCAGGGGCGACTCCTCTCTGGTTGTATAGAAGTCTATGAGAAAATGGTCCTACTTCTCCCTGCTGGCCACCAGGGGGCGACTCCTCTCTGGTTGTATAGAAGTCTATGAGAAAATGGTCCTACTTCTCTCTTGATGTATTATCTCAGTAAACATTGTAAACATGAGTTTATGGTCTCAATCTCTAGTTTCAAGTCTTCTTCAATCCAGCATGATGTTCATTTAGTACATTATGGTCCATTTAGAGTCCACCAGACCAGAAAGGAGGGGATGCTTTAGGGGGCGGGGCTTACCTGCTGATTGACAGGTTGAACTCGAGGCTCCAAAAGCGTAGACTGCAAACTGATAGGTGACAACACCATGATGACGTCCTCTTCTTCTTATCTTCTTATATGCAATATTTCCTGCTAATATCAGGATTTTTCACAATGTTTTCCACCAGTAAATCGTTTAATTCCGTTTACAAGTAGATGGTTTTCTACTTCTGACCAGAAATGTGTGGTTTTCTTTTTGGCAACAAACTGCTGTTAAAAACCCAGACTTGGATGTAAACACGTCCAGAAGAACGCTCCAAAAACCAGAATATGTCCAGAACCCACATCTTAATTTGAAATTCAGCAAATGTTAAAAGTCTTGATCACAACAAAGAAACCAAAACAAATCTGTGCAGCTGTTTTTCAGATGTAATAAAAAGTTTTTTGTGTGCGTTTGTTGCAGCGGGAGCAGGAAAACGCCATGACGCGTCTGAAGAAACAGCAGGCGGAGCTGGAGGCCATGAGGCTGCGTTACCTAGCAACGGAGCAGAAAGAGGCGGTCCACCAGGACAGACAGGAGCTGGACGACATCAGGAACGAACTCAACAGGTAACCACGACAACGACAACGATGTGTTTTTATAATTGGTTCTGTCTGTCAGTCCATCCATACACACCAACATATTTAAAGAAATCTGTTTTCTGTGACAGAATGAAGCAGCAGGATGAGCGGTTAGGCCCCGCCTCCTCCCTGTGTGGCCCCGCCCAGACCCTCAACGAGGGCGCTGACGATCACCTGAGCCGCCTGCTGGAGGAGAGAGACACGCTGCTGAGGACCGGCGTCTACACCCACGAGGACCGCATCATCGCCGAGCTCAACCGGCAGATCCAGGACGCCATGCGGGGCCGGGGCAACCTCTGACCTCCAATCAGAGACGGGGCGGCTGTCACATGATGCTGCAGGTACCCCAGCGTTGATATATACTTATCTTTAATGACTGTTGCTGCAAATGGTTTGGTTTTTAGGTGATCTGGGCAATAATTGATTCATGTGAGTTATGGTCGTCCCATGTGGCTCCTCCCATTATTATTAATCTAGGAGATCCATGACTGATATCTGACTGCAGTAAAAGAAAAAGTGTCGGAAGGTGTCCGACTTTATAAAAAACACAAACTCACTTTGTTGAAATGCCTTAAAAAAATGATTCACAGAAATCCAACATGATCAGCAGCTTTATTATGAAGATGAACAAGCAAACAAATATATACACAAATAAAGACAATAGTTTTTATAACGTTTTTAAAAAGGGTTCCACTTATTAACCGTTCTCTTCGTTCCTCCCTCAGGCCGAGCCGAGGTCCAGTCAGCTCCTCCAGACCCCCAGAGACCTCCACGTTGCTACCGGCAACCGTACCAGAGGTTAAATATTATTATAATGTGAATATCACACGATGAATGGAAGAAACATGCAAACGCAGCGGCCTGTTCCTTTAAATGACGTCCCAGGTTCAAACTGTGAAGCGCTAACGAGCGAGAACGATGCGTTCGTGTTCACTCTGTAAAGTGAGGTTTCTATCTGACAGCAGGTGGCGCTGCAGCCTCACAAACAAGCGCTGGGAGACATTAATTTATTTTATATCATCAGAGCGCCGACGACTCTGATTCTTGTTTGTCTGCAATAAATTATTTTGGGATGAAAATCTGCGTGTAGATGTTTTTTTTATATTTTAAATATAGCAGAGATCCACTGGAGAGATGTTTACACAAACAAATAAAGATCATTTCAGGTATATTATTATGTATTATTTGGTTGTCTGATTTTTTTCAGATACTGATGGATTTTAACGATTCGTATTTTTGTAAATATAAAGATGTTAAAAACGGATGAAATGCTCCTCAGAGATCTTCTTATTCAATGTTAGTCTTTTCTGTTCATTTCTAACAAACGGCTGCATCTGAAATAGTTTCTCTTCTGTTGGTGAATTTAGACGGACGCTCTTCTCTGAAGGTTTAGTGTTGATGCCACTAATTATTCACACTTATTATTCATCCCACGTGCCATGTAATGTTTACTGTTCGTATTTATGCCACTGTCATATTATATTACATGTTTTTGACAAAATACTATTGACTTTTTTTTATTTGACGATGCTTTTTATGACTATTTGGGACTTACTACACTCACTTTTCTTGACGTATGATATGGTGGCTTTTTATGACTTTAATCCGTTTTTACCACATTTTATGAATTTTGTGGATTGAAATTTTGACATCCTACTATGAATTTTGTATCCCTTATTTGGACATACTATACACAGTTCTGTAACTGTGCTCCTGTTCTTGCCTCGACTACTGTGGAGTAAATGAAAGTAGAAGTATGACTTGGCTCCCCAACATCTCGTTTAATAATGTTTGTGACATACACCATGACGTTGACCTACTAGATGATTTCTACATACAATAATATGACTCATTTTTTTAAATACTGTTACTCAAAATTATTGCTTGTAATGATGCTATTGAATAAAATATTTTCCAAAATGTTTGTGTTTAAAAAAAGTCTTAGTATGCAGACCCCCACCAGGACCCTGAACCCAAAAACTCAAACCTTCAACCAAGTTCTCAAGTCCTCACTCTGCGTATCATGATTCACGTTGTGGTGAAACGATCGTTGTGTCCCAAAAAGGAAAGCCAGTCCCACAATGTGTGAACAGATTTATGTCCCCACAACATGAGGAACACACACACACACACACACACACACGGTTTTACTCTGGTCAGATTAACAGCAGACAGATTTTCTCACAGTGAAACTTTCCCACTTTTCCTCTCCAACATGTTTCCAATTAAAAGTGAAAAACCTCCACAGCTTCATGTGTAATTGGTTTTGAAAGTGCGACCTCTCGTCTGCTTAATATTTTAACCCGTGACAGGAAATTCCATCCAAAACAGACCATTAACACACACAGACACACAGGAAACATCAACAATAACTCTGTGTGTGTGTGTGTGTGTGTGTGTGTGTGTGTGTGTCTTTTCTTCTCTTATAGTTGTCACAGTTGATTAAACAACTATTTCAGGATTTCTATTTTGGAAGTATAGTCTTCTTTCTCTGCATCATTTCAGTAAAAAACAACATTTATTTGACTTTTATCGTACGATTTTGTCGTCACTTTACTTGCTTTACTTTATACTTTTGGTTTCCAAACATTCCAAACATTGTAGCTTATATTGTTTATTCTATCGTTATTGTAATTTGATATAGATATTGTTCTGTCTCTTTTCTATCTCTATCTGTATTATTGTTGTATAGTTTGTATTTTCTATTTGTATTTTCCTTTTAGATTTATATTACTCTATTTATCTTTAGTAAATCTGTACTTGTGGTGCAGCAAATGCTGAATTGATCTATTAGAGATCAGTCAAGGTTTATTTCATATAATTATATGTTTGATGTCAGAAAAATGCGTCAGAGAATTCGAGCCACCTTGAGGGAAACGCTCAGCTTCTGAGAAAACTGCTAAAGATTTCCCTCCGAAGTTGGGGGAGGAGACCAAAAACCGAGCTAAAAGTGGGGGATGTCGGACACAAAGACTCCTTATACCAACATGTTTCTGCTGCCCCCAAGTGGTCAAAACAAATATGGTAATGACTTTTCATTTGATCTAATTTGGTGGATTTTCATAATTGTAAACATTCTAAAAGGGGATATTTCTATTTCTATTTACTGATTTTTCCTAGGTTATGACTCCGCCATAATCTGGGAGTTATTCCTTCTTCTTGCACTTTTATTTAGACTTTGTTAATTTGAACTTGTTCAAATAAATAAAACTCCAAACCCTTTTTCCCTCCTCAGCGTCGTTTCTCCGTCAGCAGTTCCTCTCACTCTGTTTTTCTTCTTCAGCACTAACTGCTTCTAATTAAAACTTCCACTTTCATAATCGTATTACATGTAATCTAATCTGGGCTCCTTCGCATGTTTGTCAGATACAAAAGAAAAGAAAAGAAAAAGACATGAAACTTTTGGCCTTGTGATGGTTTGTTTGGCTCGGCGGTTTGGATCCGGTTCCCACGAAGAAAAAAAAAAAGATCGTGATTGATGTTTGAAAGCTCTGACTGTGTTTGTTTTGGTGAATTTGTCGAATCCTCGCAGGAATAATCTCTGAAATCAGACTGGAAACTGGAAAGACTGACAGAGCTGAGGTCAGGGCAGGAGTGTGTGTGTGTGTGTGTGTGTGTGTGTGTGTGTGTGTGTGATTATTAGCAGTAAGTAGAGGCAGCTGTTTGATTGGTCAATAAACTTCCTGTGTGGACGTTTAAAAAAGATAAATCATTGGTTGAGCAAGAATCACATTTAAGTGATAATCTCAGGTGACTTGAAGCCACGCCCCTTTTTGAAAACACTCCAATCACAGTTGAGCAACAGCTTTCTTAGAGTGAGTTATTGTTATTAGAATAACTTTATTGGTATTAGGGGCACAATGATGGGAAAAGATGTCAACAATAATGTGCAAATATTTTATGCTAATAATATTTGATGAAAATGAAGACAGAATATTTCAAGAGAAAAGTTGTAATATTATGAGAGAGAAATCAGGATTTTTTTTAAGGAAAACTAATAATTTAATGAGAATAAAGTAATATTGACTTACCAAAAGTGGTCATTTTAGGAGATACAGATATTTTGATTTTGTCGTTTCATGTGTTAAATGTGTGATGTTGATGATCTGAAGTCGCAAGTTTCTAATAATCTCCTGATCAGACATATTAGTCCATGCTTTTAATATTCCAAATATTAAGACTTTTTTCTTGGATTATTTTAATAATTATTATTGAATCATCTCAAATAATTTCAACAATTTGCTCTGTACTTTGATTTTTGTCGATCTCAATCTTTTTAACAGTTTTTATTTTTTCTCAATATTTCATGTTGAAATGATGATGTCATCTGCAAAGAGTGAAGTTATTGTGTGGTGGAAGGATCCGAACAATAAAACCAGAGAGACAACAAATGATAAGAATCAAAACTGGGTTTCAGCTTTATTTCTATGGAACGTCTTTTTGGGTTTTGATCCCATTTTGTCATTCATTTAAAAAAGGAGGGGGTCGGGGGTCGGAGAAATCATGCAAACAAGATCGAGTCAAAATGGATCCGTACGAACCTTTCTGTTCGTTGGGCTTTTCTTTTCATTTTACAGAGGATTCATGATTATTGTCGTCAAAACAACTTTCAGTTCGTGTTCATCAGAAGTTTCCCTTTTAATCTCTAATCCCACGTTAGATTACTTTAAAGAATACCACAGATTTATCTGTTGACAGAAGGTTGGAGTTGAAAAATAATCTTCTTCTTCAGTCAGGTGCTGCCTCCATTTCCCAGAATGCCTTTGAAGCAGGAGGTTTACTTCCTGGACAGTCCGATTGAACCCGATTTGAATTTGAAACATTTTCTGTCGCAGAAACATGAAAGCGACATCGAGGGAGCGTTTTTAGGACTTTCTGACGATCCTCTGAATCCTGAACAGGAAGTGAAGTTTTTTCTCAGAGCTCCGGTTCATATTCACATTTGTGTTTTAGTCAATTTAGTTTCACCTCGATCATCCATATAAAACCCCGCAGTTTGTATGTTTCTATATATACAGTTAAAGATGAATATCTGAATAAAGAGAAGTTCCACTTTACGTTCGGGAACACAAACGCTGTAAGAGTTCGGAGGGCTGTCGGGGTTGATCATCACATCAAATATAGAAATATGTTTTATTACTGAAATGCAAACTGCTTCTGTAAAAGTGTCATTGTGTTCGTAGCTTATGGAAGACAAGTAGCTTACTTTCATTTCTATTATTATTCATATTTCTATATTCTATTTAAGATTTACTAAACTTTAGCAGGTAGTTTTGTTTTAACCACCTAAAAAAAACATGTACTCCATGAGGAAATAAGTTTCTGAACTGAAGATCTGAAGCGAATACAGTTTAGTTGTACGGGAACGTTGCCAGCAACCAAATATGACTTCACATGTTGATGGAGTCACTTACCAGGACGGGATCGGACGGAGCGCCTTAGACGGCTGGTTACTGCTAGTTAGCTAGGTAGCTAGTTAGCTTGTCCTTCTTCAGAGCAGTGAGGTCATTCTCTGAAACTAGTTAGCTAGCTAGCTTATCAGGCTTCGATGCTACATTGCTAAACAAAAACAAAAGGAAATGTTCACTTATCTGACGATAACAATGTGCTTGGATGAGTGTGGACGAAGCTATCGTTAAGTTTTTCGATAGTCAGCTGATACACGTTCTTTCAGTTGACTGAAACGTGTTTGCGGATTGTAACATTACTACTCCGCTACGAGTCCCTACTGACAAAAAACTTCCCTTTAGCGAGTCAAGCGACTTGCCAGGAAGTTAGCCAGCTCGTAACAGCGGTCGCTATGGCAACAAGTAAAAACGGCCGTGGCTCTGAGCATCCCGCTACGTTGATTTAAAAATGGAACGTCCGATCTAGTACAATTTTTATCTCTGTTAAATTTTAAGTGACACGTCCATATCATGTGACCCGCCGCTAACACGATAAATCAATAAATAATAATAATAAGAGATTGATCGGACTCACGGACTCTTACAGACATTTGTAGTAGAAGGTAGTGAAACATCTGAGTTTTGGTTTTTGGTCTCTAGATTCAAATCCAGCAGTTGAACACTGTCGGTCTTTGGGATGAGAAGTTACACATTATTATAATTATTATTATTATTATTATTATTAATAAAGCTTTTCTTTTTAACTCTCAGGCACAAAAAAAACCCTTATTTGGTGTTCAGGTAATAGTAACTGTGCTTTTCTTGACTTGTGGTAATACAAAGTGTATCGTAATGAATATTTACACACGTCTGAGATTCAAACTTCACCTCGCGTAGCAAATATACTCTGAGACAACGTGGGAGATGACGACGGGTTTGCCCTTTTTTCTTTTGGTTTTTACGTTTGTGCCTCCGACGACCGGATGTCGTCTGACACTTAAAAACCCTGAAAAAAAAAAACGTTTTAAAAAATGCAGAGATGAGAATTAACACTTCAAACCAAAAATACATTTTTAAAACTTCGTATTTAACATCGTGTGATTATTTCTATAAGAAATCTCATCCGTTATTTTCATCTTTCAAACTCCTCTTAAACATTTTGTCGCCATCAAAATTAAATTATCAACATTTTTAACAAAAGTGCCCGAAGCTTTGATATGAGAAAGAAGATAAATATAATTTATGTTTGTTTAGTCCTTTCTTTTTCTTTTCTTCTTATTGTTGTGTTTTTTTTACAATACATACCCAACATCATTTCATTTAGTTTGTCGTCTTCAGTCGTTGTGTATCTCAGTCTGTTTGCTTTGGTGGCGCCCCCCTGTGGCGGCGCCCTCCTTTGGCATCGCTGTTGCAATAAAAAAAGAAGAAGAAATCGAGAAGTAAAGCTACAGACTGATCCGTCTGAATTTTTGGTATTTCCTTGTTTTTCTCCCGATTTCAAGAAAGTGTTTTCTTTGGAAGCCAGACGGGATTCCCCCCAAAAAAAGTCTCCAATAAATATCCTCGTCCCAAAAAATGTAAAGTTCGTCCGACCGCTTTGTCAGAAAATTCTTCTTCTCTGTTGAAAAAACAAAAAAGCATCTTTGGTTTTGGGTGATCGGGATTCTCTCCAGCAGGACAGTCGAGTCTTTGAAGCAGTTGGACTTCGCGTTCACACTTGGCGGCTAAATCTGAAAACGTGTTCAGGAGTTTTTTCCCGACGATCT
>CM056831.1:26952355-26974855 GCA_029853015.1 Chelidonichthys spinosus
CTTTCACCCAGCAGACCAGAGTCAGAGTCCCGGTACAACCACATAGGTTTATTGCATTTTAAAGTCAAGTAAAGTGTTACTTCCAGAGTCTCCGTCTTCCGTACGCCCAACCCTAACCCTAACCCGTATTTCTGGATCAGGAGGCGGGGCTTAAACGTTTAACATCATAGATGAGACGAGCGACGTAATTGGTTTCCGTGGAAACGTAACAGAGTGAAGTTTAGTTGTGTGGGAACGTCGTTTTGTGAGGCGATGAGGAATTTTGTCGTTGAATGATTTCTGAACAACGTGAGCAGACGTACGATGAATCCATCCGTCGCCTCAAAGAAACAAAGGAAACGACTGAAACTCTCGACGGCGGCGGTTTGACGCTCCAGCGAGTCGTCGCGTCGTCAGCGGTGAAAAGCTGCCGACCACACAGAATGGTCTCCGTGGCGACGGGAGTTGACAAAGTGACAGTGGCAGCTTTAATCTATCGGCCACGCCGCTCCGGACCAGATAACTCCCCGAGGCATCGACCGCTAAAGATTCCTGACGGCGGCCGTGATTGTCTTTGTCTCGCCGGGACGGCCGAGTGCTGATCAAAGGCTTCGGGGGGGGGGGGGATTAACCACGCTCATTTGCTTTCACCGGATTTCTCACTTGTTTCACTTTTTACACCGTGATCTCTTGTTCCTCTCCCTCTCTCGCCCCTCCCTCTCCCTCTCCACGTCAATGACTCCTCTGATTGCTTATTAAGCTCCTTCATGTCGTTCCCTCGATACGTGTCCTTTACATTTCCCACAACTCCACTTCTCTCTCCCCTCGCTCGCCCCCTGACCTCTGACCCCCCACTGAGGGAATATTCATCGTCCCGCCTCCTGAGGAGACGACGCCGTGACATAATTGCAGCGAACGCTCGTCCTAACGATGTCAGAAAGAAAATGGAAATGAGCAGCGATTCATCACGGTGACGATCACCACGGCGACCACCGCGGAGTTACACCGAACCTCGTGGGCAAAAAACACCAGAACGAGCCATGATTTTCAGCATCACAGAGGTCAGAGGTCACCATGACAGCAGACGAAACAACATATTCACGTCTCCACTGACGATCATGAACTATGGATTATAACCGTATTGGTAGTATTAACAGTAATAGTAGTATTAACAGTAGTAGTAGTATTAACAGTAGTGGTAGTATTAACAGTAGTAGTAGTATTGACAGTAGTAGTATTAACAGTAGTAGTATTAACAGTAGTAGTAGTATTAACAGTAGAAGTATTAACAGTAGTAGTATTAACAGTAGTGGTAGTATTAACAGTAGTAGTAGTATTAACAGTAGTGGTAGTATTAACAGTAGTAGTAGTATTAACAGTAGTAGTATTGACAGTAGTAGTATTAACAGTAGTAGTATTAACAGTAGTAGTAGTATTGACAGTAGTAGTATTAACAGTAGTAGTATTAACAGTAGTAGTAGTATTAACAGTAGAAGTATTAACAGTAGTAGTATTAACAGTAGTGGTAGTATTAACAGTAGTAGTAGTATTAACAGTAGTGGTAGTATTAACAGTAGTAGTAGTATTAACAGTAGTAGTATTGACAGTAGTAGTATTAACAGTAGTAGTATTAACAGTAGTAGTAGTATTGACAGTAGTAGTACTGACAGTAGTAGTATTGACAGTAGTAGTATTAACAGTAGTAGTAGTATTGACAGTAGTAGTATTAACAGTAGTAGTATTAACAGTAGTAGTAGTATTGACAGTAGTAGTATTGACAGTAGTAGTATTGACAGTAGTAGTATTAACAGTAGTAGTAGTATTGACAGTAGTAGTATTAACAGTAGTAGTATTAACAGTAGTAGTAGTATTGACAGTAGTAGTACTGACAGTAGTAGTATTAACAGTAGTAGTATTAACAGTAGTAGTAGTATTGACAGTAGTAGTACTGACAGTAGTAGTATTGACAGTAGTAGTATTAACAGTAGTAGTAGTATTGACAGTAGTAGTATTAACAGTAGTATTAACAGTAGTAGTAGTAGTATTAACAGTAGTAGTATTAACAGTAGTAGTAGTATTGACAGTAGTAGTACTGACAGTAGTAGTATTGACAGTAGTAGTATTAACAGTAGTAGTATTAACAGTAGTAGTAGTATTGACAGTAGTAGTACTGACAGTAGTAGTATTGACAGTAGTAGTATTAACAGTAGTAGTAGTATTGACAGTAGTAGTATTAACAGTAGTATTAACAGTAGTAGTAGTAGTATTAACAGTAGTAGTATTAACAGTAGTAGTAGTATTGACAGTAGTAGTACTGACAGTAGTAGTATTGACAGTAGTAGTATTAACAGTAGTAGTATTAACAGTAGTAGTAGTATTGACAGTAGTAGTACTGACAGTAGTAGTATTGACAGTAGTAGTATTAACAGTAGTAGTATTAACAGTAGTAGTATTAACAGTAGTAGTAGTATTGACAGTAGTAGTACTGACAGTAGTAGTATTGACAGTAGTAGTATTAACAGTAGTAGTAGTATTGACAGTAGTAGTATTGACAGTAGTAGTATTAACAGTAGTAGTAGTATTAACAGTAGTAGTATTAACAGTAGTAGTATTAACAGTAGTGGTAGTATTAACAGTAGTAGTATTAACAGTAGTATTAACAGTAGTAGTAGTAGTATTAACAGTAGTAGTATTAACAGTAGTAGTAGTATTGACAGTAGTAGTACTGACAGTAGTAGTATTGACAGTAGTAGTATTAACAGTAGTAGTATTAACAGTAGTAGTAGTATTGACAGTAGTAGTACTGACAGTAGTAGTATTGACAGTAGTAGTATTAACAGTAGTAGTATTAACAGTAGTAGTAGTATTGACAGTAGTAGTACTGACAGTAGTAGTATTGACAGTAGTAGTATTAACAGTAGTAGTAGTATTGACAGTAGTAGTATTGACAGTAGTAGTATTAACAGTAGTAGTAGTATTAACAGTAGTAGTATTAACAGTAGTAGTATTAACAGTAGTGGTAGTATTAACAGTAGTAGTATTAACAGTAGTAGTAGTATTGACAGTAGTAGTATTAACAGTAGTAGTAGTATTGACAGTAGTAGTATTAACAGTAGTAGTAGTATTGACAGTAGTAGTATTGACAGTAGTAGTATTAACAGTAGTAGTAGTATTGACAGTAGTAGTAGTATTGACAGTAGTAGTACTGACAGTAGTAGTATTAACAGTAGTAGTATTAACATTAGTAGTAGTACTGACAGTAGTAGTACTGACAGTAGTAGTATTGACAGTAGTAGTATTGACAGTAGTAGTACTGACAGTAGTAGTATTAACATTAGTAGTAGTACTGACAGTAGTAGTACTGACAGTAGTAGTATTAACAGTAGTAGTAGTATTAACAGTAGTAGTATTAACAGTAGTAGTATTAACAGTAGTGGTAGTATTAACAGTAGTAGTATTAACAGTAGTAGTAGTATTGACAGTAGTAGTATTAACAGTAGTAGTAGTATTGACAGTAGTAGTATTGACAGTAGTAGTAGTATTGACAGTAGTAGTAGTATTGACAGTAGTAGTAGTATTGACAGTAGTAGTACTGACAGTAGTAGTATTAACAGTAGTAGTATTAACATTAGTAGTAGTACTGACAGTAGTAGTACTGACAGTAGTAGTATTGACAGTAGTAGTACTGACAGTAGTAGTGTTAACAGTAGTAGTATTAACATTAGTAGTAGTACTGACAGTAGTAGTACTGACAGTAGTAGTATTGACAGTAGTAGTATTGACAGTAGTAGTACTGACAGTAGTAGTATTAACATTAGTAGTAGTACTGACAGTAGTAGTACTGACAGTAGTAGTATTGACAGTAGTAGTACTGACAGTAGTAGTAATAACAGTAGTAGTAGTATTGACAGTAGTAGTATTGACAGTAGTAGTAGTATTAACAGTAGTAGTAGTATTGACAGTAGTAGTATTGACAGTAGTAGTAGTATTGACAGTAGTAGTAGTATTGACAGTAGTAGTACTGACAGTAGTAGTATTAACAGTAGTAGTATTAACATTAGTAGTAGTACTGACAGTAGTAGTACTGACAGTAGTAGTATTGACAGTAGTAGTACTGACAGTAGTAGTATTAACAGTAGTAGTATTAACATTAGTAGTAGTACTGACAGTAGTAGTACTGACAGTAGTAGTATTGACAGTAGTAGTATTGACAGTAGTAGTACTGACAGTAGTAGTATTAACATTAGTAGTAGTACTGACAGTAGTAGTACTGACAGTAGTAGTACTGACAGTAGTAGTATTGACAGTAGTAGTATTGACAGTAGTAGTACTGACAGTAGTAGTATTAACATTAGTAGTAGTACTGACAGTAGTAGTACTGACAGTAGTAGTACTGACAGTAGTAGTATTGACAGTAGTAGTATTGACAGTAGTAGTAGTATTGACAGTAGTAGTAGTATTGACAGTAGTAGTACTGACAGTAGTAGTATTAACAGTAGTAGTATTAACATTAGTAGTAGTACTGACAGTAGTAGTATTGACAGTAGTAGTACTGACAGTAGTAGTACTGACAGTAGTAGTATTAACATTAGTAGTAGTACTGACAGTAGTAGTACTGACAGTAGTAGTATTGACAGTAGTAGTATTGACAGTAGTAGTACTGACAGTAGTAGTATTAACATTAGTAGTAGTACTGACAGTAGTAGTACTGACAGTAGTAGTACTGACAGTAGTAGTATTGACAGTAGTAGTATTGACAGTAGTAGTACTGACAGTAGTAGTATTAACATTAGTAGTAGTACTGACAGTAGTAGTACTGACAGTAGTAGTACTGACAGTAGTAGTATTGACAGTAGTAGTATTGACAGTAGTAATATAGTCGTAGTACGTTTGTAATTTGTACTGATTCACGATAATCAGCAGAGGAAAATGACGAGATGAGAATCTCAATGCTGATTGGCTCTCGACCTCATATGTGAATTCAAATAAAACAATCGTTTCCGTCTTTGACTTCATATGAATTTTCCCATGATGAGTATTGAGCTTGGTTTCACGTGTGCGAGGTTACGTTACATCTGTGGAGCGACGGGGACGCTGAAGTCACGCGTTTCACGTACGATGTTCACGTGCCCATAAGTTAGTTCACGATGTTTTATTATAAACACGTGAAATGTTTGTGTTTCTAAACGTTAGAAAGAAAGAATGAGGGTGTCATATCTGGGGGGTGGTGGGGTGGTGGGGGTACTCACTGGTACTTACTTGAAGGGCTTCTCCCCGGTGTGCGTGCGGATGTGGTTGTTGAGCGTTGTGGCGCCGGCGAACGCCCGGCCGCAGTAGCCGCACTTAAAGGGCCGGTCGCTGGAGTGAGTCACCACGTGGTTCCTCAGGTCCGACGGCTGGGAGAAGGACTGGGAGCAGTGGCCACACTGGTACGGTCTGAGGGGGGACAGGGGAGAGACCGGTGAACGGGGGCTGCCCAAGACCAGGTCCAAGAACTAGACTGTCAGACCCCCGCTGCAGTAACATGAAGTTTTCTAAAAGGGACTCTGGTGCAGATGCACTACCATGTTTGTCCACAGGGGGCGCCAGAATCAACATCAAGGTACCAAATGTAAAAGTAGTGATGCAGAATGTATTATTATTATCCATGCATTGACATGTTCATCACTTAAACAGTGTAAATGTGGATTTTATGTACTTATATACACATATATACAATAATACGTCATCATTTATTAGTTGTTTTGTTGTTTTACTAAGTCTGCGAAGTAGCTAATACTATCAGATTAATGTAGTGGAGTAAAAGTACAATATTGGCAACCAAAATGTAGTAAAGTAGAAGTATAAAGTAGTGAAGTACTTACAGTAAATATACTTATACATACATATATACACACAACAGAATTACAGCTAATTACACAAATAAATAAAATAAAACACATTAAGATGAGTCAAGTATCTACACACACACACACACACACACACACACACACACACACACACACACACACACATACACTAACACTATCCGGCTGCATCAGGTTTACTCTGTGATCCGGTCTGGTCTAACACCTGGGTCAGTCAAACGCTGTTTCCAGGACGTTGATAATGTTGTCATGGAAACAAGCCGTTCGTCCCGAAGGAAACACAAACATCATATTCAGTGTTTTTACTGTCCACGCTGCTCGTTTATTATGGTCTGTGCTGCACATCCCTCTGAGACACACACACACACACACAGTAACACACACAGACACACACACAGTAACACACACACACAGTAACACACACACACACACACACAGTAACACACACAGACACACACACACACACACACACACACACAGTAACACACACAGACACACACACACACACACACACACAGTAACACACACACAGTAACACACACACACACACACACACACACACACACAGTAACACACACACACACACAGACACACACACACACAGTAACACACACACACACACACACACACACAGGAACACACACACACACAGTAACACAGACACACACACACACACAGTAACACACACACACACACACAGTAACACACACACACACACACACAGTAACACACACACACACACACACACAGTAACACACACACAGACACACACACACACACAGTAACACACACACACACACACAGTAACACACACATAGACACACACACACACACAGTAACACACACACAGTAACACACACACACACACACACACACACACACACACAGTAACACACACACAGTAACACACACACACACACACACACACACACAGTAACACACACACACACACAGACACACACACACACAGTAACACACACACACACACACACACAGGAACACACACACACACAGTAACACAGACACACACACACAGTAACACACACACACACACACAGTAACACACACACAGTAACACACACACACACACACACACACACACACAGTAACACACACACAGTAACACACACACACACACACACACACACACAGTAACACACACACACACACAGACACACACACACACAGTAACACACACACACACACACACAGGAACACACACACACACAGTAACACAGACACACACACACACACAGTAACACACACACACACACACAGTAACACACACACACACACAGTAACACACACACACACACAGTAACACACACACACACAGTAACACACACACACACACACACACACACACACACACACACAGTAACACACACACACACACACACACACACACACACACACAGTAACACACACACACACACAGTAACACACACACACACACACACACACACACACAGACACACACACACACACACACACACACAGAGTAACACACACACAGTAACACACACACACAGACACACACAGTAACACACACAGACACACACACACACAGTAACACACACACACACACAGTAACACACACACACACACACACACAGTAACACACACACACACACACAGTAACACACACAGACACACACACAGTAACACACACAGACACACACACAGTAACACACACAGACACACACATGCAGAAAGAGGAGAGTAATACGAGTAAAATAGTGTAATATAAAATCGAAAAATTCTCACTTGCAGTTTTCCACATATAAGGCGTCTCGCCGTGCGGGTCGGTCCATTTATCAGCCGGCGGGTCTATAAGTTCACGCCTCAGCGGGCCGCACCACTATTTATTAGGTGGGTTTTCTATGAAGCGCTGCATTGATTGTGAATAGTTTAAGTTGATGAATGTGTGGATATTATTTATTAAGGCAGCAGGCCGGGAGATTAATGCCCGGTTATTGTTTATTACAGTGGAGAGGGGGGGTGAAGCACATCACACACACACACACACACACACACACACACACACACACACACACCACACACACAGTGTGCATATATGCAACCACACACAAGCAAATGCAAATATGTTGTTGTGCACACATAAATAACCGTTTACACGTGTGTGTGTGTGTGTGTGTGTGTGTGTGTGTGTGTGTGCAGCCCTCAAACAGACCATACTATATCTGAATTTAAACCTGTAACCATGACAACCCAAGCAGACAGTAACACACTGATGTCACATGTATTCAGGCCACATACGCGGCGAGGAGGTCACAGCGGGGGTCACAGTGGGGGTCACAGCGGGCGTCCCCATGCAGACAGGAAAGTACAAGTTGCTCAGTCAGACACACATGTCCAGCGTCGCCACGGCGACCAGCCAACAAAAACACCCAACAGACGCTCCGACTTGGTTAAACTAATAACAGTGGGTTTGGACGGCGTTGCCACTAAGCCCCGCCTCCACATGTGTGCGTGCGTGAAGAGATCTTTTTCAACACTTCTGTGAAACGCCGTTCAGGACGATAAACCCGGCGTCGCCTGTCAGCGCGGCGTGTGGTAACGGCAACAGAGTGGTGTCGACGCGTCGCCATGACGACGCCTTCGACACGCCAGCTGATGACGGAGACACGACGCGGGCGACAAAACCTGCAGGACGAATGTTTCTCAGCACACAGACACTCGTGTTACTTTCATCAGAGGTCAGAGGTCAAGAAGGTGGAGGAGACAGTAACCATGGAAACCAACGACAAAACCATCCTCCATCTTGTCTTTTAGACACAAAATAACTTATTCGATGAATTTTGTAGAATCAAGTATATATACATATATACATATATATATATATATATATATGTATATATATATATATATATATATATATATATATATATATATAATATATATATATATACATATATATATATATGTATATGTATATATATATATATACATATACATATATATATATATATATATATATATATATATTATATTATATATATATATATATATGTATATGTATATATATATATATATATATATATATACCTATATATATATATATATTTAGAGAGAGAGAGAGAGAGAGAGAGAGAGAGAGAGAGAGAGAGAGAGAGAATAACTTGTAGATAAAAACATCTTTTTAGATTTTCTTTTAACGATCTAAAGAAAAGCTTGAAATCAGAGAAACGTTCTGTTTATTTTCTGAGCTTCAGAGTTGAGTTTGGACTCGACCTCCGTGCCTCAGTGAACCTGTGTGTGTGTGTGTGTGTGTGTGTGTGTGTGTGTGTGTTGTGTGTGTTGATTGACCCGTAGGATTCCCTCTAATCCATACAGACTCTCCTCGCCGTGAGGATGACTCGTCTGTCTGCCGGTGTATGAAGACTTTATTCCCTCCGGACCCGCAGCTATAAATCACTGCTGCCCCTCGCCAATACACAATCAATGACACACACACACACACACACACACATATATACTGGGTGTTTGCAGATAAAATCCCCGGGTCGACCCTCGAACAAACAGACTGAACTGTCTGTCTGTCTGTCTGTCTCTCTGCTGTCTGTCTGTCTGTCTGTCTGTCTGTCTGTCTGTCTGTCTGTCTGTCTGCTGCTGTCTGTCTGACTCTATTGAGTGAACTATTAAAGCAGAAAGAGACATAATGTCTCATCAAGCGCTCGTTCTCATCCGATGAGCTTCCAACGAAGAGCAGCCGATACCCGCTCATCACGGGGGATTATGGGTAGTGTAGTCTAAGAGCTAAGAGGGAATCGTTAACGGGAGTCATTAACGAGAGCTTGTGAGGAAGTAGTATTTAGTTTGTATCAACGCCTGACGAGTGTTGAAGTAGGACGTGAAACAGATGATTAGTCCCAAATGCAAACATTTCATTTTGTTATCGTGAATTTTCTCGTCTCAGAGAAGCAAGTTAGACTCCGAGTCTCAAAGACTCGTATATAGTATATAGAGTCGCCCCCTGGTGGCCAGCAGAGAGAAGTCAGGTTGCACTTTACCTTGTCAAACTCAGTTGAAGAGAAAGTTTGCTTTGATTCTGGTGAACGAACCTTTAGATCCGATGGCTGAAGGTAATATCTGTATTGTAGAGTGTCTGATTGAAGTGTTATAATAGTCGGAGACTGTGAGTGTTAATCAGAAGTCAGACTGGAGACCCAAAGCTCAACACAAGTCCTCAACCTGCTGGTTTTCAACGTTCAGCAGCTTTTGACGTTTCTTTCTTTCTTTTGAGATTAACGAGTCAAATGATGTAGTTATTTATTTAGTTTTAATTCCATAAAATGATCTTAAAACATCTATAAAATCTGCTTTATCCAGTCTTTCATTGGATTGTACTTTATAAACATGGTCTTGAAGCAACAATAGTCTGCAAACTCTCAATCGGAGTCAAATCCTGGTTTTGTTCTGCATGTTGTCACATGTCGACCTGGAGACGTGTTTCAAGATAAAGGCTGAATGATGTCAGAACCTGAATCTGAGCACAGATCAGGTTCTCCAGGTTCCCCAGTGACGGACTGCAACATTATTGTTGGACTCTCCAGAACCGGAGCAGGATAAAACCTGGAGAACCGGCGTTGAGTCGTGAGAACAGAATTAACATGTAACTCCTCTGACAGCGAGTGTGATGACGTGCACGTCGACTGTAAACTTAGCGTGATTACATCCACGCGTCCTCGCTCCAGTCCCAAACACCACGACGCGCCAGGACGCCATCGGAGATCAAAGAACGCAGCACCGACTCACGGTAAACACATCCATCATAACGCCGCAATATTTAACGCACTTAATATGTAATATGTCAAACTTGTAAGTGGAAACTCAGCCGTTAATGTTGAGAGTTTTTTTCTCCTGATTCATCGCTCATCGTCATGGCGATACTTTAACAGGATCCTGCATCCCGACGGCAGTTTAAACCCCGAACGGAGAGCACTTCCAAGGCCTCGTCGACATAAACAAACTGCTGTCTGATGATGGATTCAGCTGGAATGACACTCGTCGGGGGGGAGGGGGGAGGGGGAGGAAGGGGGGGGGCGGGGGAGGATGGGGGAGGGGGATGGGGCAGAACACGAAAAAGTTGAGAAACAGAAACGGTCAGCAGAAAAAACATGAAAAAGATGGAGCTGAGAGGAGGTGTGTGTGTGTGTGTGTGTGTGTGTGTGTGTGTGTGTGTGTGTGTGTGTGTGTGTGTGTGTGTTGTGTGTGTGTGTGTGTGTGTTTTTTGTGGCTGATGTAAAGAGCCATCAGTCTTCTGCCTCAAATGTTCCCATCAAGTAAACATCAATAAATATGTATGAAGGCAGAGGGGGGGGGGGGGGGGGGGGTCCAGCCTGCAGACGTACTGGTTTGATGAGGCTTCGTTTCCATGACGACGGCCTCGCTAAAAACGGTTTACCTTTACATTTAAACTAGTTCGTTGTCTTGCACACGGATCCACCAAACCAGAGCTGAAACGCTGCAGTGTGTCTGCCAGGCCAGCAGGTGGCGATGAGACGTTCTAATCCAGAGATGAGCCAACAGGACGATTTAGCTCGGTTTTGCTAGTTGACACGGCAATGCCGGAGTTGCGTAATCAAAACATTTCACTCTGGTTTTCCGTCTGCAGTGCCCCGAAACGCCGTTGCCGTGGAAACGAACGGCCAGAATGTTAAAAAGAAATTTGTGTATTACGCTGAAAACGTTGTCATGTCTCTTCAAATCTCTAATCATTTACACACGGAAACGAAACCTTGTCCACAAGAACTACCTGAAGAGAATCAAGGGAAACACGTGGACCACAAAAACTACCAAGAGGACTCTTAGAACCTCTTCAGGGATCAGTAAAACCATCTAGGCCTCTAGAACCCCCTCAACCACAGCAGGAACCTCCTCAATAACGACTAGAACCCCCAATAGGATGTCTTAAACACTGTAGAAACACCCTTCTCCAGGACCCCAAGACCCTTCTCAACCACCCAAAAGGCCCGTAGAGCTGCAAGAATCTCTCAGAGCACCACCAGAACCTCCTTCAGGACCCCAAGACCTGAACGGCCCAGTGCCATGCAGACAATGTAGTCGCCAGTGTTCGTTGTGAGGCGAGACTGATGATTTGAACCATCGACATTCAGGGTGGAGGCTGGCTGGACTACCAGAGGGGAACTTGTTCTAAGGGGGGCAGGACTTTGATGGGCAGTCTGGTCCAACCAGGTCCACGTGAGGCCTTGGAGCTCCCGATCCCATTTGGCTTGTTCAGCTGAATTCTATCTGCTCCTCCGTCCCATAAAACCTTCCTATTGACAGGCAGCTCCACACCGCCCCCCCTCCTCCCCCTATCTCCCCTATCTCCCCCCTCCCCCATCCAGCCCACATTTTTCTTCCCTATGAGTATTAGTTTATTGAATAAGTGGCATCTGTTTTCCTGGCCCCGTCACCGTAAGGCGAGGTATTTCTCACTGACGCGCAGCCGTGATTTATACGCCGCTCTGACTCTCCCCACAAAAAATAAAGCTAAGCAAAAAATTTCCAATACAGTCCTCCCTCCCCCTCCCCCTTCCTCCCCCGAAACACAAACACAAACACACACATCACTTCGCCTCTTCCTCCCTTTATGCTGTGTATAATTAAGTTGGCAGATGTTACACACGCTCTCTGATCCACAAACTCCCACTTCCTGTCTCACACAATGATGATGCAACCAAAGCCATGGTAAACTGCAACAACGCCGTTGTCATGCCAACACAAGTGTTTCCAGGTACCGGAGCCATGCAAACCCTGCAGCCATCACAAGTACCAGGGAACTATCTACCAGCCAGAGTCTTGGATCGTCACATCCGACCTTCCTCCCGTTTTCTGGAACCACTAAAACTCTGGATGTCTTTGTTGCTTTGAAGTTTAACAAAAAGAACAACTGTCCATCAAACGTCAGAAACAGCTCGTGCATCATAGTCTCGGCGTTTTGTCGCCAGATATTTGCAGTTTGTGGCCCAGAAAGAAAGTCGAACACTCTTTGATATGGAGACTTCCAAATCTCCATATCGAAATGCTTTTGGACGTAAACCCTTTTTTCAGCTTTGTGACTAAAGACCACGTTCCTCAGACGGCGGTCTTACCTGTCGGGGTTCTGCGGACATACGTGCATCTGCAGCAGGATCCTCTGGGTGAAGGTCTTGAAGCACTGGCCACACTTCCACAGGTGCCAGTCGCTGAAGTCGCTGCTGAGCTGGCTGGTGGAGGTGGGGCTCGCCAGGACCCGCTGGTTCTTGGAGCCCAGCTGGCCGAAGCTGATGTCCGACTGTACCCCGACCCCGACCTTGTCCAGCAGGGAGAAGTTCCTGGGGCAGGGGGAGTGGGGGAAGACCATGGACCGCATGAGGGCGGCGGAGGACGTGGACGAGGACGAAGACGAGGAGGAGGTGGAGGACGAGGGTTTGCCGTTCTTGCTGAAGGACTGAAGCGACTCCTGTCTGGTCATCGCTTCCACTACTGTCGTCGGTACGTTTACTGGAGACAGAAAGACAGAAACAGTTTGGTTACCAAGGTGATTGGTGGTTTCAAGAGAAAGCCTTTCACAATAAAAGTCCCCCAAAGTAAATAAAAACAAAAAGAAAGGTCCCACAGGAGGTCTAGATAGTAGCTCACATCAGTCCAGAGACCGGACCAGAATATGTGGAGGAACCAGAGACTGTCTGTGGTCCCCTAGAGGTCTATGATAGTAGCTCACATCAGTCCAGAGACAAGACCAGAGGAACCCGAGACTGTCTGTGGTCCCCTAGAGGTCTATCATAGTAGCTCACATCAGTCCAGAGACCAGACCAGACTATGTGGAGGAACCAGAGACTGTCTGTGGTCCCCAAGAGGTCTAGATAGTAGCCTGTATTAGTCCAGAGACCAGACCAGACTATGTGGAGGAACCAGAGACTGTCTGTGGTCCCCAAGAGGTCTAGATAGTAGCCTGTATTAGTCCAGAGACCAGACTAGACTATGTGGAGGAACCAGAGACTGTCTGTGGTCCAAACAACAAGGTCTCTGCTGTATTGATGTCTAGATGACCTTATATGGAGTGTTGATGGAGCAGCTACAATGTTAGCGTAGCCTAGCACCATCAACCAGACTCCATTCAGAAAACCAGCGTTTTAAAAGTAGTTATCTTGTGGTCTTGCAGACAGACCTAACAAAGCATGACTCAGCACTTTTTACTGATCCCCATCATGATGGAGTTATTTCAGCATCCTTTCCATCTGGTTATTGATATTAAATCACAGATCAATACTTTATTCTGTGGTGAACCAGCCCACGTGGGTCTCTAGATCCAGTGAATCCAGCTTAGAGAAATCCTGGGACTAAACACAAATAATCCTGCGGTCTAACTCATGCGAGTTACATGAGGTGAGAATTGGCTTGAGGTTTGGTGTGAACACAATATCAGAATCAGGATCTTCATTTTCTCCAAGGAAGTTCGTACAACTAGCGATGCTTCAGGCTTCGAGGGGTCTGATGAGCTGGTCCAGCATGTGGTCAGAAGGCCTGCCGGGGACGTGTGGACACATCCAACTGGGACAAATCCATTGCATTGAGGCAGAGCCACAACATACTGCAGGGATTACACATCTGACTTGGCTGAGGGGGTCTCAGGATGCCCAGACCGGGGAGAGCGAGGCTAACTCGGTCTAATCAAATCTTCAGAGCAACACAAACAAAAACAAAAAGCTTATGACATGTGTTTTATCTGTCACCAGGACACATTCTCATCTGTGTGCTGTGCTTGATGAATAAAAGAAATTGTGCTTCTTTTTTGTGTGATGGAAACAGAAATCCGGCCACGTTGTCCTAAACGAGGCCAGACCCGCCTGGCTAGCCCTGGGCGAACTGCAGCTCCTGGTCCCAGAATGGAATTATGGGTCTCGTTGGGCTGTTTGGAGTCTGTTCATTAGTGCAGTCACATGCTGCTTCTCCCTCCGACCACAGAAATGCCTCTCAAACTATGGCTGTGGCTGATGGCCCAACCGGGGCCTTCACTCGGAGAAACCCACGTTTACTGTTACTACTACTACTACTACTTCCTCTTATTGCTTTACTAGTATTGCACATGCCATGACTACTTATTGTACCAGCATTAAGAACAAGTGAGGTCTAAATCCAACCAAATGCAAACACATTGTTTTAATTTTCCAACCGATCACGTGGTGGAAATGTCGTTCGATTATTGGGCGCTGGCTAGCTAGCTTGCTAGCGTGCTAATTCCACCCAGAGATAAGAACGTTATCCACTGGTTTGTGGACGACCGTTTTGAAGACTGAAATTTGTCATTTTTAATCAACGTTTTGTTTATATTTTTTGCAGGCGGCAACCTCGGGTTCTGAAAAGTGAAGCCAAATCTGAAGTGCCTTAAACAGTCATTCTCTCTGCTGGCCACCAGGGGGCGACTCCTCTCTGGTTGTATAGAAGTCTATGAGAAAATGGTCCTACTTCGCTCTGCTGGCCACCAGGGGGCGACTCCTCTCTGGTTGTATAGAAGTCTATGAGAAAATGGTCCTACTTCTCTCTGCTGGCCACCAGGGGGCGACTCCTCTCTGGTTGTATAGAAGTCTATGAGAAAATGGTCCTACTTCTCTCTGCTGGCCACCAGGGGGCGACTCCTCTCTGGATGTATAGAAGTCTATGAGAAAATGGTCCTACTTCTCTCTTGATGTATTATCTCAGTAAACATTGTAAACATGAGTTTATGGTCTCAATCTTCTTCTTCAATCCAGCATGATGTTCATTTAGTACATTATGGTCCATTTAGCTGTTCTCCAGAGTCCACTTGGCAGTGGTCCGAGACCACACCTTTGAGGCGGACTAGAGGGCACTTATCTGGTCTGAGTCTGGTGTTCACACCAACCCCCCAACAAACGCCACCAAAGGAGGGAAAGGCTCCGGGGTTCGGTTCAGCCGGACTAAACCAGGCCGGTGTGAACGCGTCCTCAGTTAAACTTCTTCTGTGTTTTTATTATTGAGCCTCCGTCCTTTGTGTGACGTTGTCTCAGCGTTTTTTGGGTTTGATGCTCATAATCGTATTAATCTTGCGAGGCTCTTTGTGTCTGTTCGTATAAGTGCATTGTAATAAAAGAATCTGAAGTTGATAAATGTACGAGGCAGATAAGACGGATAGATTTAGGATACAGAAGTGTCGCTGGTCAAGTTCAATGACATTAACAGGAAAAATACATTATATAAAAGTGTGTAAATTAGATTTGGGGTGAACCGGCTGATGCCAGCTGTCCTCACTTGACCCAGAATCCAGCTGTGTTCCCTTTCTGCGGTCGAACCGACTGACAGACCTGGACTCCATAACCCTTCATTATGTTGGAAATGACATTAGGAGGGCTTGTCTTACTTTAACTCGCTGTGGATGGTTTCACTTTTTTATTCTGTAAAACTCGTTTGTTTTTGAGGAAAAAAACTTAATAACAACAGCGATGTACTTTATTTGTCCCCTTGGGGAAATTCATTTTAGCTTTGATCAAAAGTCTGAATTGTCTGACTTCCTCTCTCTGACAGCGGAGACTCCAGTCGAGTTGTTGTCCTCCATCAACAGCGGCCGGATCCGGAACCAGAACCAGGTCCATTTATGACCCTATAGTCTCACTCTGACTAAGAGGACTTTCTACGAGACCGTTAAGATGGAAAGAGAATTCCTCTCAGACAGCTTTAAGGTAGGCAGGTCGGCCGTCGCAACGGGGTCGGCAAACTAGACGAGGGCGGCGCTTTACCTTATTTAATGTTTATTGTTGTCAATTTTACGATCGCCATGTACAGGAAATGTCATACATGTCTGGAAACCCCCTCAGGGTCCAACGGACACCCGACACCATGAAGCGCACTTTATACAGCAAAACTAAACAGTTAAATTAATTATGCAAGGAGCAGAAAAACATGTTAGTTGTCAATTATATTCAGCTAGCTTAGTCCGTCTAAATCTATTGTTCACGCATGAACGGTAGATATTAGATATCTCTTTGATTTTTCGTTACAGCGTACGACAAACTTCAGCTGGACGTTGGACGACATCGGGATGCTTGGATGACGTAAACTACGATGTTGTTAATGTCTGTGGGTGAAGGTCATTTCTGCTAGCATCGTTCTGCAAGAACCCCCAAGAAACCCCTAATGTGAGGAGATGACCAACTTTAGTGTGTTTTAGATGATTAGATATGAAGACTTGTGTGTCGTCAGTTTGTTAAAGTATTAAATATTGACCACAGTCGGCCCGCTCTCCTAAAACATGGCGTTCTCACTCAAATAAACGACTTTCTGAATCAAGTTTAAAGGGAAACATATTTCGTCGTGGATTAATTTTGCTTCAAATGAGCCGTTCTTGAGGTCGTTTTGTTGCATTCTTCTTCTGCTTTGTTTCAAATTTCACAGTCATTCCAAGCCAAACTATGTTGTTTTTTTTACCAATCCTAACCGAGTACTTTTGTTGCCTCAACCTAACTATGTAGCTTTTGTAGCGTCTTTTTCTTTTAGTCCGTTAACCACATGTTTTAATCTGCCACTGTTCGGTCTGGGGAGAGAAAATGTTTTTTTCTTTGGAAATGAAGTAATTTAAGTGCAGTTGAGTTGTGGGAACATGGAGGTTCTGCATCTGGACTCGTTCTCTCCACTTTAACAACATACCAGCTCTAATCCGACCACGTGGTCGTCCACGCCTCCTCCTCCTCCTCCTCCATCCCTCATCGCGTCTCGTCACTGAGGCCACCAGGCTCCATTGATCCTCTAATAACCTTATGAGGAGATAATTACGCCATCTGTAAGTCGCCCAGCGGCGTTATCGACGGCCGCGTTACGCGCCGCGCGCCCACACTTAATTCATTCTGCAACAAACGTTGCAGATAGAGAGAAAAAAAGGCCCGTCAATACGGGTTTGCATGAGATGCATCATCCAAATGGGAGAATTATGCAGATGCTGGTCTCAACACTGCAGAGTCTGTGTTTTCCTCTCACGGTGAATCCACGGCGCTGGTCTCAGATCTGAAGTTGGAGAAAAGCAACTTTATTGGAGGATCTTCAGCTGCATCCTCGTTGTTAAACTCCTCGTCGCCGTTATGAGAAACACATGGCGAGTGCTTCCAGACATTTTCTCGTTCTTCCTCTCTCACTTCGACGGAATGAAGTCCAACAAAACATTAACCTGAAACACGAGTGCATTTCTCAAATGATCTGAATTCATTATTACAGTGAAGTCACACAGAATCATGTTGCATGCTGGATATTATTTTCCTGAAGGATTTATTCTATATTCTGTCTAAACCGACAGTTTTTCTCTCATCGATACGAGATGGAGCTCTGTGTTATATTCCCATAATGTATGCAAGACCATATATCGCAATTGTTAAAAGCATACCGATCTTTTCTTCCATCCCTGCAGACGATGGAAATATGATGTTTGATTCTTTAAAGCGTCTTTTTTATAAAGAGCTGCTGGGTTTCTGGAGCTGAATTTATCGGGGACTATTTTCAGCGGCGGAGGGATGCTGCTGGTTCGGCTCTGACACTCACACACGTGTTCTTCTACTGACGTTAATAAAACATTAATAAGGCATTAATAAAACATGAATAAAGCGTAACCGTGGTGACGGCAGGAAGTTGGTGCTGTGAGATGTCTCTCGTCTTCCTCTCTTTACAGGATGAAGAACAGTTCAGATTAAGTTGCCGAAGCTTTGGTAGAGAATCGATAACGATGACTTAGCAGAGATAATAAAGTCTTATGAAATCAATGAGGGCAATTAGAGTCACGGTAATAATAATATTTCATATAAAGAAGAGAAGCAGAGAGTTTAATGAGGAGGAAGAGGAGGAGGAGGAGGGAAGCCAGGAACATCTCTCTGCTCTCTTCTTCCTGTCCAGAGATCTTCATCCCTCTTTCTATTTCCTTACTACCTCTCCTCTTCCTCCTCCTCTCCCTCCACCTCCTCTTCCTCATCCTCTTCCTCCTCTGATGACGATGAAGAGGAGTATGATGAAGAGGAGTCCCCTGAAGTGGGTGAACATGATGTTGTTGTTAGGCGGCCGGCTGCGGAGCGTCAAGCCGAGCGGCTCTGATTGGATGAAACGTGCATGAGTAAACAGCCAAACAACCATGAGTGTGTGTGTGTGTGTGTGTGTGTGTGTGTGTGTGTGTGTGTGTGTGAGTGTGTGTGTGAGTGTGTGTGTGAGTGTGAGTGTGTGTGTGAGTGTGTGTGTGTGTGTGTGTGTGTGTGTGTGAGTGTGTGTGTGTGTGTGTGTGTGTGTGTGTGTGTGTGAGTGTGTGTGTGTGTGTGTGTGTGTGTGTGTGTGTGTGTGTGTGTGTGTGTGTGAGTGTGGTGTGTGTGAGTGTGTGTGTGTGTGTGTGTGTGTGTGTGTGTGTGTGTGTGTGTGTGTGTGTGTGTAGTGTGTGTGAGTGTGTGTGTGTGTGTGTGTGTGTGTGTGTGTGTGAGTGTGTGTGTGTGTGTGTGTGTGTGTGTGTGTGTGCGATCATGTTTCTCATGCTTTAGTTTGTGTCTTTATTTTAATGAACTCGTTACCATGGTAACGTGATCCAGTTTAACTTCCTGCTGAACCAGTTTGGTTCTTTATTTCTGGTTTCTTCTCTTCATTTCATCGTTACTTCATGTAAACGGGTTTTAATTCCAGGGATTTGTTTTTAGAATGTAATTTAATTAAACATTCCTCTGAGGATTCCTCAGAGCTACTGGGAAGACTGGTTTCACTGGCCGGTTCCCAGTCTGGATGGACAATTCCCAGTCTGGATGGCTGGTTCCCAGTCTGAATGGCTGGTTCCCAGTCTGGATGGCTGGTTCCCAGTCTGGATGGACAATTCCCAGTCTGGATGGCTGGTTCCCAGTCTGGATGGACAATTCCCAGTCTAGATGGCTGGTTCCCAGTCTGGATGGACAATTCCCAGTCTGGATGGCTGGTTCCCAGTCTGGATGGACAATTCCCAGTCTGGATGGCTGGTTCCCAGTCTGGATGGACAATTCCCAGTCTAGATGGCTGGTTCCCAGTCTGGATGGACAATTCCCAGTCTAGATGGCTGGTTCCCAGTCTGGATGGCCGTTTCCCACTGTGGATTGTGGGTTCCCAGGCTGGATTTGGGGTTCCCAGTCTGGATGGTGGTCTGGAGCAGCGAGGACACAGAGTCCCAGGCCTCCTGTCTCGGCGGAGGTCTTGACGTCAGGCCGGTCCGTTGTGGGCTCGGCAGATAACGACCGGGTGGAAAGTGAAAGCAGTTGAAGTGTGTGTAATTGGGAGCAGAGCAGCGTAATCTAATTTCACGTCGTCGGACACAAACTTTGTTCAGAGCAGGAGGAACAGAAACAAATCCTTTGTTCAGACTTTAACCCGACTGTCATGGAGGTTTAAGTGTTCTGCTTTTCTTCAAAGTGAAATCTTTGTGAGCTCAGACATGTTTCATGAAGAAGTCTCAGTGTGGGATGGTGGATCGGAGCTTCATGAGTCCGGATCTATCTGCTGATGTTCAAGTTATAATGTTAATTCTTCATTCATCTCTCATATACAAAATATATATTTCTTCTATTGTTTGCATCAAATCTCCGTCGTTTCTTGACTGTGAAGCCCTGGAGAGCATGTCGGTGACCGTTGTCACGGTGACGATGTCATGTCAGAGACTCGTTCCGTCTGTAAAACAAAACCGTTGTTGTGGCCGAACGTCTCTAATTTGCAATCAGCAGGATCTCGCTGAGCAGCGATGAGTCTGCAAGACCAACTTTAATTCAATTCATTTCCATTTAGATGCCCAAGATTCAAACTCCCGTCTTCATGTTGGCTTTTTGTTGTTTTTTTTTAATGTCAAAAGTTAGCTTTTTCTTTGTTGCTCGCTCCTTCAAAAAAAAGTGAATGGAAAGACATTCGGAGGCTTAGTGAGGAGAATAAACAGAATAAATCAGAGCGACGACAAAGGAAAGAAAACGAGGGTTTGTAATGTTTTCTAATCACGGACGTCAGAAACGTCTCCAGCAGCTGAAATCACCCAACGACTCGACTTCCAGGGGATTTTTCGACTTTGTGCGTCACGCTTGTCTGTTCAGCACAGATTTAAAGAAAATTAAGTCAGATTAGTGAGAAAAGTGAGTTAAATCAAATGTTTTCCTCCGACAGTCGAATGTAACAGGAAACATTCTGCGAGCGTTTTTACACTCAGGAAAAAGAAAAGATCGTTTCTTCTAGAACTACGAATTCTGACAGAAATTAAATAAAAACATTAAGACTTAATAAAACCTTATGAGCTCAAAATGAAGAAGTCAGTTTCAGTCAAGTTAGCTTTCCTCAGCCCGACACCCGTTAACCAGTAAGTAACCAGTAACTAACATTAAGCAAAAGTAACTAACAGTAACTAACATTAACTAACAACAACTAACATTAACTAAAAGTAACTAACAGAAAATAACCAGTAACAAACAGTAAGTAACAAGTAACCAACCAGCAACTAACAGCAACTAAAAGCAACTAACAGTAATTAACGAGTAACTAAAAGTAACTAACTGTAATTAACCAGTAACTAACAGTAAATAACATTTATTAAAAGTAACCAACAGTAACTAACAGCAACTAAAAGCAACTAACAGTAATTAACGAGTAACTAAAAGTAACTAACTGAAATTAACCAGTAACTAACAGTAACTAACATGAACTAACAGTAACTAACAGTAAGTAACAAGCAACTAACCACTTGTATATAAGCAAATCATAGTTGTATATACGTCCACTTTTAATGTATTGTGCTGTTAACGGAAAGTCAATTAGGATATTTTATTGTTGTGGATGCAAATATTTTTAATGGAAACGTCCGAGGTGTCGAGGTTTTGTTTCCTAAATTTAACGGTAGTTTTGTTGCATAATATCAACGGACAGAAGAAGAAGAAAAAGTGGTGCAGACACAAACGATGCTTCCACGTGGAAGTAAGAAGTTTGAACGTCGTGATGAGTCGGTGTCCACGAATCAGTAGATTAAAATGTTTTCAGGAACCTCGAGGTCTTCCCGTCCTGCGTCCTGGTTCTAGTTCACCTCGGGTGCCCGTCCCGTCCTGGTGGTTCGGGGTTTTGGAGGGAAGGGGGTCCGGTGAGTCTCTCAGATCCTCGTTTCAAGTTAAGACATTTGAATACTTTTTTCTTTTCTCCACCAGAAAAGTATTACATTTACTCCCAATGCGTCATTACATTTTTTTTGCAAACAAACGAGCAAATGAAAGTCATGAGGTTTTCATCAAATCAGCAGAAAGAAGAAAAAAGATATTTCTAAGTGTGTTTCTGTCGGTTTGGATGAAGAGCTCAGCTTTTCTTTTCAAAATAAAAGTGTTAAAAGATTCCCCCCGTTGTGTTTTCTGGCTCCGCCACTCAGACCGATGAATCAGTGTAGAAGAAAAAAAACCTGCGTCCATGCCGCCGTTTCTGTGGCGAGCCAGAAGCTTTTCTTCCCGTCTGGACTTTAAATAATGTTGCTAGTAAAAATTACAGCTGCGTCCAAAGAAAACGATTTTCTTTTTTTTTCTCCTGCAGACGGAGCAAAGTTTACGTTACGATCGCCGTCACATTTACACCAGAAACATGATTTTATCAGCGAGGCAGAACCTGAACCTGATCCAGAACCAGAACCCGTCACCTT
>CM056831.1:26979855-26987355 GCA_029853015.1 Chelidonichthys spinosus
CACACACACACAGATCAGATAGATTAGAAAATTACAATCAAATATGACAAAATATCATCAAAACAATACACGTAGAATATAGAGTGAAACATTTTGAACATGATGCAAACTGATAACCTGAGAATGTTATTTTTATTTTATTTTTTCTGTATATGGATATTTTATTTAGTGCCATGTTTTGTGCATTTATGCATCTGTCTTTGTTTTCTTTTACATTTTTGTATTTTCAATAAGTGTAACATAAAGCCAAACAAAACTACTAAAGATGAAGAAGATGAAGAAGTCTAGAACATTTATTTATATTTTATTTTATTAGAGTCATGTTTTTGTGCAGTTTGGGATCTGTCTTTGTTTTGCTTAACATTTTGTATTTTTGATGTATTTTTATGAATGTAAGTTTTTGTAAAGTTTACAGCTGTAACTTCATTAATAAAGCCAAACAAAAGGACTAACTCTAAATATGAAGATGAAGAAGTCTAGAAGATGTATTTATTCTGCCATGTTTCACACGTACTCCGTAACGAAAGACTTTAATGTTGAGGAAACTGAAGATTTACAGTTTGAAAGCAGACGAGCTCCAGTTAAACACACAGATTAGTTCAAGTGTTGAGCTGTAAAACTGAAGGTGTTGAAGGAAGATTTATAACAACGCCGAGTCAGAAATCTGTATATTTCTACAGATTCATCACGTAACGTGGGACGATGTTTCCGTTTAAGGTTCTGCACTCGAAGCTCCGACAAGAAGAAACGTTTCAAACAAGCCGACAAATCATTAGCTCTCATCCGTCGCCGCCGCCGGGCCGGATTATTACCGCCGCCGGGCGTTAAACGTTACACAAAGCTGATTTACGTGATGCTTAAAAGCCTCACCGCGCCGCCTGCCAACCACCGCGGCTAAAAATACGTCTGCAGGCGACAGGAAGCTGAAACCACAGAAGAAGAAGGAACAACGCCGGAGATATCAGGGTTTAAGGTGCTTCATGGACCGTGAATAAAATCTAAACTCCATCTATTATTAAATTACGTTCCTGTACTAAAAAAAACATAGTTTAACATAAAATGACAACAAAAACACTTGGTTGTAACAAACACTAACATGGCCTTGGCGAAAGTCCTGTGTGTTCTGACCCACCAGACAGACCTCGTCCCTACCTGGACCACCGGGACCCGTTTGAAGCTAATGTTAATGTTTTTTTTATTGTTATTTATTTACGATTAAAAAATCTTTTTCGGTTGATAATTTTGGTTCCATCCGATGTCCGATGTTGCAAACAAGCATTTTGTTCAGCAAGACGATCGTGACAATAAACGCCACTTTTATTTTTACGTTGTTTCGTTTGCTAACCACGCGTTTCAAAATACGACCATTTCGTCCGGAGAAATGAACGCAATAATTCCCTGGGAAACGTGAGTGAGAGCGTTGTACGATACGGTTGAACTTATTTATTCAATCTAACATCTGTGACTTCCTGACTGTTGTCATGACGACGTGTTGCACGTGTGCCGTTATTTATTTCCAGCTTTCTTTCTTAAAGCTCCATAAATGAGACCGTTTGACCACACAGCACACGGGCTGCTGCTGGACCAGCAGAGGCCTCAAGGACCGGAGGACTCAAGGATTATTAATTATGACTGAATTCAACATGATTTTGAGTTGAATTAATTCTCTTCACGAACGTCTTCTAGACTGTAACTCTGCTGAACGCTGCAACATTAAAACTCATTTTTCAAAGACAAACTTCGTCTGAAAACCTGAATATTTGTAAGTTTCCACGAGACATTTCCGTGATTCAGAAACAGAAGAAAGTCATGCTGCTTGTATATTTACCTCTAACGTCATATAAACATCAAGGGAAGGGGATTTTTCACACACACACGCACACACCATTGCCAAAGAAAAAAGGAATGAACATTTTCACGCAAAAAACAATGATTTCATAATGATTTAATAAACTGACATGAAGACAAAAACAAAAATAAAGTTCTCTTTGTCTCTTTGCCCAAATATTTCCAATCACCATTTTAGTGGAGTAATGAGAGCCGGGGAGCAACTTTGACCCAAGAAGGATTTTACATGCAGGAGGTTTACTTGTACTTGTTTACTTGTAGTGGAGTATTTTTAGAAGGTTGTATTAGTACTTTTACCGAAGTAAAGTATCGAACACTAAAATACTATCTTTACAAATGAGTGGATTTAAATGAAACTTTGAGCTCTGAGATGATTCACACTGACAGACGATGGTGAGCGATCTGCACAACCTCAACCAACAGCTGAGTGTGTGTGTGTGTGTGTGTTGTGTGTGAGTGTGTGTGTGTGCGTGTGTGTGTGTGTGAGTGGTGTGTGTGTGTGTGTGAGACAGAGAGACAGACAGAGACTGAAAGTGTGTCTGAAATATACTGACAGTGTTTTGACCTTCTGACCTTATTACAGAGAGTAAATCTTCTCCTTGTCTGGATGGAGATACATTGTGTGTGTGTGTGTGTGTGTGTGTGTGTGTGTGTGTGTGTGTGTGTGTGTGTGTGTGTGTGTGTGTCCAGACAGGAATGTGCTTCAGTTATCAGCTAAAAACACTTAACAGCAGCTCTGAAGCGACGCTGGCATGTAAATGGAGGCTTCGCCATCAGAGGATCACTGAGGCAGCTGTTGGTTATCCTGTCTGGAGGTGTTAGCACACACTCTCTCTCTCTCTCTCTCTCTCTCTCTCTCTCTCTCTCTCTCTCTCTCTCTCTCTCTCTCACACACACACACACACACACACACACACACACACACACACACTGCTTTCAGATGATATTTTCTGCCAAAAGTTTCTGTATTCTTAAAGATGTCCGACCACAGAAGGAAGACAAGGAACTGAACATCCAGAAATTCTTCCTCACAAGTTCCATTTAGTAATAAAACACATCGTTAATCATGCCAAGTAACCATGGTAACAGATCTACTGATATGGGTTTGACTTCACATTATTGAACTCAAACTCCTCCCGATGATTTAATGCTTCTGACTGTCATCTTATCTGTCCTTCATGTTGACTGTGAAGACGAAGACAACCGACCGATGAACTGATAACTAACCGATGAACTGATAACTAACCGATCAACCAACAAACTAACAGATCAACCAACAAACTAACCAATCAACTAACCAATCAACCAACAAACTAACCGATCAACCAACAAACTAACCGATCAACCAACAAACTAACCAATCAACCAACAAACTAACCGATCAACCAACAAACTAACCAATCAACCAACAAACTAACCGATCAACCAACAAACTAATCAATAAACTAACCAATCAACCAACAAACTAACCAATCAACCAACAAACTAACCAATAAACTAACCAATCAACCAACAAACTAACCAATAAACTAACCAATCAACCAACAAACTAACCAATCAACCAACAAACTAACCAATCAACCAACAAACTAACCGATCAACCAACAAACTAATCAATAAACTAACCAATCAACCAACAAACTAACCAATCAACCAACAAACTAACCAATAAACTAACCAATCAACCAACAAACTAACCAATAAACTAACCAATCAACCAACAAACTAACCAATCAACCAACAAACTAACCAATAAACTAACCAATCAACCAACAAACTAACCAATCAACCAACAAACTAACCAATAAACTAACCAATCAACCAACAAACTAACCAATCAACCAACAAACTAACCAATAAACTAACCAATCAACCAACAAACTAACCAATCAACCAACAAACTAACCGATCAACCAACAAACTAATCAATAAACTAACCAATCAACCAACAAACTAACCAATCAACCAACAAACTAACCAATCGACCAACAAACTAACCGATCAACCAACAAACTAACAGATCAACCAACAAACTAACCAATCAACCAATGACAAAATTATGAAACATACTAAAATAACTGTGCTAAGAAAAATGCAAATGATTGTTTTGGTTGAAGGTGACCAATCAGCTGTTGAGATCTCAGGAACCAATCAGTCGTGTCTGCAGACAGAACGTCAGACAGGAAGTTCTTCTTCTTCTCTTCTTCTTCACTCCGATCCTGTAAAACTGTTCCTGAGAGGCGATCAATGCTCGTACGCTTCTGTTCTACAGCTAATCAATGAAACTCCACTAATTCTACTGTTATCTGCCGTCTTCATCGGCCGCCTCCTCCTCCTCCTCATCTCCAGCAGGTCTCCTCCTCCCCATCCTCTCCTTCACCTCTTCCTCCTCTCCCTGCAGCTGGTCCACAAATTCATTTGTGAAGAAACACTTTATTTGGGCTAAATGCTAATCAGCTGTGAGCAATGAAAGATCCCTATAATAATAATATACTATTATATTACTATTAATATACTTTAATACTACTATTATACTACTATTAATATACTTTAATACTACTATTATACTACTATTAATATACTTTAATACTACTAATATTCTTACATCAGTAGGAACCAGCTCTGTGCAGCTACAGACAGGAAGTTGGTTTAGTTTGTTTTCATGTGATTTGTTGATGGTAAGAAAAACAAAGAATAACACCGTTAAGGTCCACCGTTAAAGCATCGCCGGGGGCAACCAGACAGACATTCCTGGGACATAACAAACCTCTAAATGTGTTTTTCAAATCTCTTCAAAGCTTCCTGGCTGTTTAAACTAAGTTCATGACCTTTTTCTTTCTCTTTAACCTCTAAATCCTCCTCCTCCCAACCGAGAGAAACGTCTCTCCACATCCATCTGACGTGAAGATGGTGATCACCGCCGCCGCCAACGCCACCGCCGCCGCTGCCACCACCACCACCGCCGCCACCGCTGCCGCCTTCGTGCCCAAGAGCAACAGCCTGGATCTCCAGGACCTCGTCACCAAGTGGAGCTGCTGCAGTTGAGTTGACTCAAAAATCAGAAGCTAACAATCGTTACAATATTTAGCTAACCAAAACGCGGATTCATCTCCCCACTGGTTCACTCCTACCAACCCTCAACAAGCATCCAACGACCTCCAACGACCTCTAACAATCAACAAACGACCTTCAACTTCCTCTAACGACCTCCAACGAACTCCAACGAACTCCAACAACTTCTAACAACCTCTAACAATCGACAAACGACTTTCAACAACCTCTAATGACCTCCAACGAACTCCAACGACATCGAACAACCTCCAACAAGCATCCAATGAGCTAGTTAAGTGTGGGATCCCATGAGTCCTCCTGTCATTCACGCTAGTAGAAAATGAAATGATATTTGTTTGGCGTGAACATGGTTGAACACGATGATGCTGATATTTGGTTTCAGGCCTGAAGAGAAGACGTAACTGTATCTCACTGACTCACTGAGTGGGTTTAACCAAACAGCGACACGGGTCTGCTGGTGGTTTACGACGGCCCCAAAACCAGCTCTCAGGTTTCCTCCCTTCATGGTCCACCTTGGATCCAGGTCTGGACAAAACTAGAGTTCTAGATCTGTGCAGGGTTCTTGAACATCTGGTTCCTGAACAGCTCGTTCCTGAACATCTGGTTCCTGAATGTCTTGTTCCTGAACATCTGGTTCCTGAAAGCCTCGTTATCAAACGTCTCGTTCCTGAATGTCTTGTTCCTGAATGTCTTGTTCCTGAACATCTGGTTCCTGAAAGCCTCGTTATCAAACGTCTCGTTCCTGAATGTCTTGTTCCTGAATGTCTTGTTCCTGAACATCTGGTTCCTGAAAGCCTCGTTATCAAACGTCTCGTTCCTGAATGTCTTGTTCCTGAACATCTGGTTCCTGAACAGCTTGTTCCTGAACATCTGGTTCCTGAACATCTGGATCCTGAAAGCCTCGTTATCGAACATCTCGTTCCTGAACGTCTTGTTCCTGAACATCTGGTTCCTGAACAGCTTGTTCCTGAACATCTGGATCCTGAAAGCCTCGTTATCGAACATCTCGTTCCTGAACGTCTTGTTCCTGAACATCTGGTTCCTGAACATCTGGTTGCTGAAAGCCTCGTTATTGAACATCTCGTTCCTGAACGTCTTGTTCCTGAACATCTGGTTCCTGAACAGCTTGTTCCTGAACATCTGGTTCCTGAACATCTGGTTCCTGAAAGCCTTGTTATCGAACATCTCGTTCCTGAACATCTCGTTCCTGAACGTCTTGTTCCTGAACATCTGGTTCCTGAACAGCTTGTTCCTGAACATCTGGTTCCTGAACATCTGGTTCCTGAAAGCCTTGTTATCGAACATCTCGTTCCTGAACGTCTCGTTCCTGAATGTCTTGTTCCTGAACATCTGGTTCCTGAACATCTGGTTCCTGAACGTCTTGTTCCTGAACGTTTACAGAGAGAGGACCAGAAGAACGAACATGTCTTCTGAAATCCTCCATGGGATTCGGGAGTGAGACCTACCAGAGCCAAAGAACGATTCGTGATGAAGAAGAGACCCAACCAGTAGCCTGACTGATGGAGCTGCTGTTTGATCGCCCCCTAGAGGCCAACAGAGGGAGCTGACTGGGAATAGCATCATATCAGAGCTTTTATTCCAGTGATATAAAAACACCTTGCTGAACTCAAACAGCAGGAAACAAAACATGTAAAGACCACTGATGATGATGTAATCGACACGATGATGTCACAGCCCAGAATACCGACGATTGGACGAACTTCAAAGGACGAGGTCGGTCAAGAAAAACATTACAGAGTCTTTACTGGAGGCCGAGACCACAAACCACCAACACAGGGTCGATGAGGGAAGTCTACAGGGAGCACAGACAGACAGGCAGACAGACAGACAGGCAGACAGACAGACAGGCAGACAGACGGACAGGCAGACAGACGGACAGGCAGACAGACAGACAGGCAGACAGACGGACAGACGGACAGGCGGACAGGCGGACAGACAGATGGACAGACAGACAAGCTGAAGTTTTCCTTCGGGACTGTTTTCATTGAGTCCGACAGCTCGTCCGATCTCAGATCTGTCCAAAAACAGAGAAACCTCCCCAGAGGACGAGGTCAGAGGTCAGCGCGGCAACTCCAGGACCTTTCTCCTGTTTGTGCTTCACATTCTTCTCCATCAGGCCGGCCGGGAGCTGTCGGACCGGAGGAGGGAAACTCCCTCAGCTCCGACACGACGGGAACGTTTACCGGAACGTTACACAACACATTTCACTTCAGCGAGACTCCAACGTGAGATACGATCGCCATCCGGCTGTTTGACTTCCTGCTGGCGGCGTTTGTGTTTGGGGGAGGGGCTAATCAATCAGTGATAAGTGAGTGTTTTTGCTGTCAAGATCATTTACAGTAAACGTGTGAATGTTGTTGCTAGAAAATGTTGATTTAAAGGGACAGTATGCAGAATGTAGTGATATTTTAGCAGACGCCATCGTTACCGTAATACTGCTAGTTTAGGAGCAACAGAAGTTGAGTCAGTGTAGGCGGCCTACAGAGCTGGGGTCTGGTTTGTCCCTTCTGGGCTACCGTAGAAACATGAAGGAGTCATTGTGAGAAAACACAAATGAAA
>CM056831.1:26992355-26999855 GCA_029853015.1 Chelidonichthys spinosus
TGGATGCTAATTGACTGTAGCAACATAATGAGAGATGATTATCTGGAACCAAAACTCCCACGGAGACGACGAGCAGGTCCTTCACGCCGCTTTTCTTTTCTGTTTTTCCCAAAAATGAAATATCCGCCGTTTCAGAGCGACGGCTCCATTTCCCCCGTGATTGATGGACCTCCATTAAACCGCATTACCCTCGTTTAGAAACCACGCAGCCAAACGCAGCGTCACGCTCCAGGAAATGGGAAAAATGTTTAGCTTTGTTTTTCACGAGGATCTACTTTATCTGGAAGCTGCTCAGACCAGTTCAACTGATGGGAACACTGGGTTTGATGGGACTCAAGGACCTGACTGGTCGCTTTTCTCACTAAGAGACGCTGGAAACCCGGACAAAGTCGACAATCATTAAAGGAAGAGACCTCAGAAATCCCTGCACCTGGCTGTTGTTCAGTTAAAGTAGTTCCAGAGGTCGACTCGCTGTAAAAACACAAACTGATATTCTTACATTTCTGTTTGTGTTCAGGTTCAACAAACACGTAAGTCAGCCACTCGTTCTGACCAAGCCAGGCTAGCTGTTTCCAACTGCTTCCAGTCTTTATGCTAAGCTAGGCTAAACTAGGCTAAGCAAGTTGGTACTAAATGCATTAAAGACAGAGACGCAACAGAGTAACGCATAAAAATGTACATGCGTTAATTCAGCAAATTAATCATCCCGCGTTAACGCATTTATTTTGGAAGCACTAATTCAATTACTGCCAGTAGTATTTTATTATAAGACTACTCAACAATAAAAACAAATGTAAAAATCAATCTTGATGCTTCTACGTCATAAATAACGTCTGCTGATGAAGGACACAGGATTTGACTGAAACCTGATAATAAACTGAACTGTGTTCATAATTCGCCACCAGGCGACTAAATCATGACTCTATGAACTCGTACTTTCCGCTTGTTATCACGACGTCACAGAACATCACATGTTAAACACAAGGATTCGCGTGTCAACCCTCCAAACAACACGAGGCTAACGTCTGGAACGCCTGCGTGACATCATGGTCGTGATGTAAACAGCGACGTCACCGTGGAGACGGAGGCGCTGCTGTAAACGTGTCCTTCCTCCCCAGCGGAGCGTTTCCTCTTCCTCCCGCTCAGACTGATGAACTGGCTGTGAACTTGTTTTGGCGTTTCTCTCCTCGCTGCCCATCATTCAACCTCAGTATTCTGTTCCATCCACCGCCAGTGTTTAGACAGCTCCGCTCCGCCTCCGAGGCCGGAGCGCCCGACGCCGATTCCACCGAAAACATGACGGATCTTCTTTTTGTGACTAGATCTCCCTGAAAACCTTCATTTCAAACGCGTAGCTCCTAAAACATCCGTGTCAACGTTATTGAACTGTCGGAGTTAACGGCGTTTCCCGTGGAGGTCGAACCCTCACACATCGGAGACAACATGGATGTTAATGCTGCGCTGGTTTCCAGTTGGGGTCCAGGTCCAGATGAGGACCACACAGCGAGGATCCACTTCCACGCTGGACTACTGCAGAGGAACGTCTACAGGGCCTCCTCCAGCTCCCAGGTCTGGTTTATGGTCCTTTTACTGTCACCAAACACGCTCTGATAAAAACCTCTCTCTACTCGGACTAGTGGAGCGTTTAGACAGATATTGTTGGAGGAGGAGACCAAACATGGAGCTCAAATAGAGTGAATAGTGTACTGACATTCATCAGGCGACACTAGGATTCATAAGGAGATAACAACTGTGTTTGTTGCCTCCTTGTAGACGCAAATCCCTTAATGCAACATTATTAATGTTAATGTTTTCATAGTTGCTTTTAGGTCAAAATGAGTACTTCCTGTAACTTTTTTCACAGTAAAAGCCTCCCAAGAATACAATTCTTTGTGAGGCTTTTATTGTGTAGTGATTGGAGGAAATGTAGCCTCTTGTCTCTTTGTAGTCCTGTTGTGTCTCTTTGTAGTCCTGTTGTGTCTCTTTGTAGTCATGTTGTGTCTCTTTGTAGTCCTGTTGTGTCTCTTTGTAGTCCTGTTGTGTCTCTTTGTAGTCATGTTGTGTCTCTTTGTAGTCCTGTTGTGTCTCTTTGTAGTCCTGTTGTGTGTCTTTGTAGTCCTGTTGTGTCTCTTTGTAGTCATGTTGTGTCTCTTTGTAGTCCTGTTGTGTCTCTTTGTAGTCCTCGTTGTGTCTCTTTGTAGTCCTGTTGTGTCTCTTTGTAGTCCTGTTGTGTCTCTTTGTAGTCATGTTGTGTCTCTTTGTAGTCATGTGTTGTCTCTTTGTAGTTGTGTTGTCTCTTTGTAGTCCTGTTGTGTCTCTTTGTAGTCCTGTTGTGTCTCTTTGTAGTCCCGTTGTGTCTCTTTGTAGTCATGTTGTGTCTCTTTGTAGTCATGTGTTGTCTCTTTGTAGTTGTGTTGTCTCTTTGTAGTCATGTTGTGTGTCTTTGTAGTCCTGTTGTGTCTCTTTGTAGTCATGTTGTGTCTCTTTGTAGTCACTGTTGTGTCTCTTTGTAGTCATGTTGTGTCTCTTTGTAGTCCTGTTGTGTCTCTTTGTAGTCATGTTGTGTCTCTTTGTAGTCCTGTTGTGTGTCTTTGTAGTCATGTGTTGTCTCTTTGTAGTTGTGTTGTCTCTTTGTAGTCCCGTTGTGTCTCTTTGTAGTCATGTTGTGTCTCTTTGTAGTCGTGTTGTGTCTCTTTGTAGTCATGTTGTGTCTCTTTGTAGTCTGTTGTGTCTCTTTGTAGTCATGTTGTGTCTCTTTGTAGTCCTGTTGTGTCTTTGTAGTCTGTTGTGTTCTTTGTAGTCTGTTTGTCTCTTTGTAGTCCTGTTGTGTGTCTTTGTAGTCTGTTGTGTTCTTTGTAGTCATGTTGTGTCCTGCTTTGTAGCCGTGGCCTTGACGTGTTCCTTGACGTGGTCTCTTTTGTTGTTTGCTCTTTGTAGTCCTTTGTGTCCTTTGAGTCGCGTTGGTTCTTGAGTCACTTGGCTCTTGTAGTCGTTTTCCTTTGTAGTCCGTTGGCCTTGAGTCCCTTGGCTCTTTGAGCCGTTGGTCTCTTTGTAGTCTGTTTGTCCTTTTAGTCCCGTTGTCTCTTTTATCCTGTTGGGCTTTGAGTCTGTTGGCCTTTGAGTCATGTTGTGTCTCTTTTAGCCTTGGTTCTTTGAGTCATGTTGTGTCTCTTTGTAGTCCCTTTGCCTTTTATCGTTTGTTTTTTAGTCCTTTTGGTCTTTGAGTATTTTGTCTTTTTCCGTTGTGTCTCTTTGTAGCCTTTGTGTTTTTGAGATGTTGTGTCTCTTTGTAGTCCTGTTGTGTCTCTTTGTAGTCTTCTTTGTTTGTGTCTCTTTGTAGTCCTGTTGTGTCTCTTTGTAGTCCTGTTGTGTTCTTTGTAGTCCTGTTGTGTTCTTTGTAGTCTGTTGTGTCTCTTTGTAGTCCTGTTGTGTGTCTTTGTAGTCCTGTTGTGTTCTTTGTAGTCATGTTGTGTCTCTTTGTAGTCCTGTTGTGTTCTTTGTAGTCGTGTGTCTCTTTGTAGTCGTTGTGTCTCTTTGTAGTCTGTTGTCTCTTTGTAGTCTGTTGTGTCTCTTTGTAGTCCGTTGTGTCTCTTTGTAGTCTGTTGTGTCTCTTGTAGTCGTTGTGTCTCTTTGTAGTCCTGTTGTGTCTCTTTGTAGTCCGTTGTGTCTCTTTGTAGTCCTGTTGTGTCTCTTTGTAGTCATGTTGTGTCTCTTTGTAGTCGTGTGTCTCTTTGTAGTCCTGTTGTGTTCTTTGTAGTCCTGTTGTGTCTCTTTGTAGTCGTTGTGTCTCTTTGTAGTCTGTTGTGTCTCTTTGTAGTCTGTTGTGTCTCTTTGTAGTCCGTTTGTCTCTTTGTAGTCCGTGTGTCTCTTTGTAGTCCTGTTGTGTTCTTTGTAGTCATGTTTGTCTCTTTGTAGTCCTGTTGTGTCTCTTTGTAGTCCTGTTGTGTCTCTTTGTAGTCATGTTGTGTGTCTTTGTAGTCTGTTGTGTCTCTTTGTAGTCATGTTGTGTCTTTTGTGTCCTGTTCGTGTGTCTCTTTGTAGTCCTGTTGTGTCTTTTGTAGTCCTGTTGTGTCTCTTTGTAGTCATGTTGTGTCTCTTTGTAGTCTGTTGTGTCTCTTTGTAGTCCTGTTGTGTGTCTTTGTAGTCATGTTGTGTCTCTTTGTAGTCCTGTGTGTCTCTTGTAGTCCTGTTGGTCTCTTGTAGTCTGTTGTGTCTCTTGTAGTCATGTTGTGTCTCTTTGTAGTCCTGTTGTGTCTCTTTGTAGTCCTGTTGTGCTTTGTAGTCCTGTTGTGTTCTCTTTGTAGTCTGTTGTGTCTCTTTGTAGTCATCGTTGTGTCTCTTTGTAGTCTGTGTCTCTTTGTAGTCATGTTGTGTCTCTTTGTAGTCTGTTGTGCTCTTTGTAGTCCTGTTGTGTCTCTTTGTAGTCATGTTGTGTCTCTTTGTAGTCCCTTGTGTCTTTGTAGTCTGTTGTGTGTCTTTGTAGTCATGTTGTGTCTCTTTGTAGTCATGTTGTGTCTCTTTGTAGTCACTGTTGTGTCTTTTGTAGTCCTGTTGTGTCTCTTTGTAGTCATGTTGTTTCTCTTTGTAGTTGTGTCTCTTTGTAGTCCTGTTGTGTCTCTTTGTAGTCTGTGTGTGTTCTTTGTAGTCATGTTGTGTCTCTTTGTAGTCGTGTTGTGTCTCTTTGTAGTCATGTTGTGTCTCTTTGTAGTCCTGTTGTGTCTCTTTGTAGTCCTGTTGTGTGTCTTTGTAGTCCTGTTGTGTCTCTTTGTAGTCATGTTGTGTCTCTTTGTAGTCCTGTTGTGTCTCTTTGTAGTCATGTTGTGTCTCTTTGTAGTCCCGTTGTGTCTCTTTGTAGTCCCGCTGTGTCTCTTTGTAGTCCTGTTGTGTGTCTTTGTAGTCATGTTGTGTCTCTTTGTAGTCCCGTTGTGTCTCTTTCTAGTCCTGTTGTGTGTCTTTGTAGTCATGTTGTGTCTCTTTGTAGTCCTGTTGTGTGTCTTTGTAGTCATGTTGTGTCTCTTTGTAGTCGTTTTGTGTCTCTTTGTAGTCCTGTTGTGTGTCTTTGTAGTCATGTTGTGTCTCTTTGTAGTCGTGTTGTGTCTCTTTGTAGTCCCGTTGTGTCTCTTTGTAGTCCTGTTGTGTGTCTTTGTAGTCATGTTGTGTCTTTGTAGTCATGTTGTGTGTCTTTGTAGTCATGTTGTGTCTTTGTAGTCATGTTGTGTAGTCCCTACCAACTTCTAATTTAATAAGTAATTTTCTCCCACTATCAGTAGAAAACTAATAAATAAACAGAATTAAATTACAGTTTCACATAAATGTGTAACAGGTTGAAATGATGAAGTGATGACAGCATGGACGACCAGGAGACGTTACTTCCTGTTTGCTCTTTTCTTCTACAGTCATGTGATTGAGGAGAACGTCTGATTTATGAATCCACATAAAAACAACGTGTTCTCTGCTGCCGGAGCCGGAAACAAATGTGGTGATTGAATCTCCGGAACGAGACAGGAGTCCCACTGCAGGAATTATGGATATGAACTGTTTCTGGATTAAAGTGGGACGTTCTGAACTCGTCAAACACAGTTCGTTATCTCACATTAAACAGGAGGAGTCGTCCATGTTTAACGACTTCATTAAATCACAATAAAACCGTCAGCCCACACTTTGGAATCGACCTGTGTTCCAAAATTAATATCAGCTGTCTGATAACTTCCACTCATGTTTTATTTCCGTGATTATTCTATTTATTATATACAGACTGTTTCTGTCTCTCCATATTTACTTAGTGACAGTCAGAACATATCAATATATTTAATTTAACTTAAACGTATCATAATCCAGAGAAAATAAACTGCAGCTACTTCAACAACAATGTAAATATGTTTACAACCAAACTTTTAAAAAGAGTATTCAACTCTTTTAATCAAATCTGAAGAAATAACCCTGATGATGTCATAGTGATGTCATCAGGGTTATTTCTTAGTTAGTTAGTTTGACCCATATTAGGAATGAGAGAGGAAGCTTTAAGTTTCTGCTATTTGATTAAAATAAGAGCAGAAATCACAGTCGCCCTTTAAATAATATAATAAATATATATATATATATATACATATAATATTTACACTTTCACTTCTTTTAGCTTTAAAACAACAATGTGGACCCTGAAGTAAGGAGATACAAGAACATCTATTTCATTTCTGTAATACAGAATCACACGTTTGCTCCACAGGAATTTACTGAAAAATAAACTTTGATTGAAATCTCTCCTTTTTTTGACGAATATAACAAAATCTATCTAGATCACCGTTACAAATGACTCCTCTGGTGTTTAATATGCACACAAACAGGAAACATATTTCAATTAAATATCAACATGTTGCCTTAAACGAAAGAGGAGAACCATCTAACAGCGACCAGAAAAATGATTTATAATAAATACGAATATTCAGCACAAAAACATGAATGTTTATGTTTTATTATATTCAGGCCTATAATTATTATTATTATTATTATTATTGGTGTAATTAATGAAAGAGGTCAGACGTGACACATGAGCGAGAATGTGTGTGTGTGTGTGTGTGTGTGTGTGTGTGTGTGTGTGTAACTGCTTTATCTTCACTCACACACGCGTAACAACACGCACACACCCCAGAGACCTCAATATGGCCGTGTTGGGATGATAAATAGCGGGCCGGTGGCCGGAGGATCGATCCCCCCCCCCCCCCCACCACCACCTCCTCTCTCTCTCTCTCTCTCTCTCTCTCTCTCTCTCTCTCTCTCTCTCAAACACAAAACTATATACAGCAATTAATTGCTGCTTGTCCCTCCATCCCTCATCGGTCCTGCCGGCGCGTATCGACGCAGATTACTGCTGATGGTCCGTTTTATCACCGCGGAATACACGCACGCGCAATCACGAGCGCGAGCACGCGCACTCATGCATAATCTCGCCCGTGTTTCGGATCGTCGCTTCGTAATAAACCGTGATTAGGAAGTGACGTCATCAAGTGAGGAGATTATTAGAAGCGTCGTCATGTTCATTATAACGACGTTATTAACGACGTTATTACGGTCAGCTCTCAGAGCCAATAAGACGGAAATATTACACATGAATTAAAGGAAAACAATATGTCGATGAATCCGTATCAATACGACGACTTTATCTATAATAGAGGAACCATAGCTGTATTTCAAAAATACCAGAAAGTTTAACAACGTTCATTCACTGGAACACACACTGAACATTAATTCATAAATATTATATACAATAAACTCGAATTAAAGGAAATTAAAGAAACGTTCTAATCTATGAAAACACGACGGTTTTAAACACGTGGAATAAGTGTTTTAAATAGGACACTTATTATTATTATTATATTACTATTATTATAATAAACAGATAAAACGTGAGGAAATATTTACATAACGAAGATGAAATAAATCAAATCAGCCGGTAGTTAAAAACAAGAACTAGGCGTTAAAACACCACATTTCCACCTTAAA
>CM056831.1:27002355-27014855 GCA_029853015.1 Chelidonichthys spinosus
GAGGGGGAGGAGGAGGAGGTGTCAATCATCAGCACCAGAGGTCAACGACTGTGTCAAATCCACCGACACGCGTTCAGGTTCAAAGACGTCACGTTAATAATCACGTTTCACAACTCAGACGCACGATTCAAAGAGAAAAGAGTTTGACCTTCGTCACGTTTCCTCTTCAGGTCGAGTTTACTTTGATCATTAGAAGCAACATGAATACGTGTTATATTAACGGTTTAGGTGTTAATAGATCATTAAATGGAAAGCCTCAAACAACGCGTTTAACGCCTCTTATTTCAGCTCAATCTCATTCACGTGTCTGACTTTATATAAAAGCTTCAAACCTTATATATATACGTATATATATATATATATATGTATATATATATATATATATATATATATATATACATATATATATATAATGTCACTCCTGAGATGATAATCATAAATAAGAGGATGAAAAGGAATGAAAGTGTGATTTTATTCTCCAGAAAGTTGAACTCGTGTGTTTCTGTTTAAAAATAAATGCACTCAGATCGTTTTTCAGCATTTAAACTTTCCACTTGTAAAAACGAGTCAATAAATTCACATGATTTCTTTTAAAAGCTGTTAATAACTAATAAAGAGTTGGTTTCTCCTCGGGTCTGCAGAAGGAGCCCGAAGTCTCCGTTTACACATAAAACAACCCGTAACGGGCTCTTTTCCCGGGACATGAGATGTGAATGAAGTGAGCAGCCAATAAAACACTGACTTGAGGCCGGGGGACTCCGCTGCTGCGCCGCTGCTCCGGATGCTTGAGGACCGGGTCAACGCGCGGATCTCTTTACGCACCAAACCAACAAACCCGCGACGCTGCCGCACCGGTAGTCACGGTTTCACGGGGATAAACACAGAAATAAATACATAGTTCCGGTTTAAGTCCAAGTCCGTCCGGCGGTCCGGCGTGCTGTCCGCGGCCGGAGAGAGGCGATGTTGGGGCGGGTAGAGTGGCGCGGACGCTCCGCTGCGTCTCCGCAGAGTTTCCCGGAGAGTTGTTCCTCTTTGTTATTTAAATATATATTAAAAAGTTGCAGAGGAGGCTTACTCCTGTCAGAGTGCGAGCGGCTCCTGAGCGCTGGTTTCCGGGCAGCGGTGGAAGGTCTGTCCCTCCTCCGGGCTGCGGTGGACCATCGAGGGGAGCCGGGACACTTCGCTGCGTCCTGCGCGTCTCCGGAGCCAAAACTACCGGAGCGGCGGCGGCGGAGCTCTCTCTCTCTCTCTCTCTCTCTCTCTCTCTCTCTCTCTCTCTCTCTCTCTCTCTCTCTCTCTCTCCTCCCCTCGCTTATGTCCTACAGTCTCCCCCTCTAATTGATATATATTATTTCTCTCCCTTTCTCCCCCCCCCATTCTCTCCCTCTCTCTCTCTGCCTCCCTCTCCTTCACTGTTTCTTCTTCTATTCAATTCTAAATGATCTTTATTGACACTTAGATGTTCAGACAGTCAGTAAAGGTTGACAGACTGTAAAGTTTACTTTAGTCTTAAATGTATTTATTAGGAACACTGATTATCTTTAGAGTGGATTCTTCCTTTAAACTCACAGGGTTTTCCTGCACGTGACGTGTGTAACTTGATCTTCTGACGGATCAGTGTTGAGAGAAAACGTCCAAATACACATGGAGGTGTTTGTTTTAGGACTTTGTCTATTTGCTGTTCTGGTCCAGAAACGTAATCTGTAAACTCTTCAGTCTCAGTAAAACCAGGTAAAACTCATCCAGGTCAAATACTGGGAAAGACTCCCGATGGTAACGTCGTCATGGTAACGTCACACGGTGGTTTGTGGACTACGTTTTTAAAGCCTCGAGTTCTGCATTTTGGTTTCTTTGCAACCAGTAGAAGGAAGTGACCATATTTGGACTGTGGAGGAGCGACGGGTGGATCTGATGAACACAAGTGGCACCCTTACTGGATCTGGTTCCATGTGGATTCTGGTGTGAAGCTGCTAACAAAGTTAGCTTCCATAATTCAAGGTTCAACTTTACAGCTAAGTGTTAAAGTCATCTTAGTAGCTAACTAGCATTGGTAGCATGGTAGTGACCTGTCAATCAGCAGGTAAGCCCCGCCCCCTAAAGCATCCCCTGTTTTCTGGTCTGGTGGACTCTAAATGGACCGTAAATATGGAGGGAAGCTCCGCCTCCTCCGCCATCACTGTTCCAACCACCAGAGGGCTCCACACAGCGGAGGTGGAGATGCGTCACTATGACGACCAACTCGTTTCTATTCATTCATCTTCCAGCGACCTTTGAACCCGTCAGTCATTGTTGCAACAGAATTTATCATGACATCATTTATATACAATCATTATTATTATCGTGGTCTTGAAGGAGGTCGTCCTGCTGTCAGCTCACCTCGACGGCTTTATCACTGGGTGTGTGTGTGTGTGTGTGTGTGTGTGTGTGTGTGTGTGTGTGTGTAGATAAGACAGATTACAGCCAAGCTCATTGTGTTTGTGGGTCTGACTCGTTATCCACAAGCTTTCCCACCCGTCTGCTGCTCACACACACACACACACACACACAGCCAGGCATGTAAAGCATACAGTACATGTGTGTGTACATCAGTCATTGCTGCTGTGGATAAGAACATCAGCTAAATGGTTGAAAACGTAAAATTTAAGTGTGTGTGTGTGTGTGTGTGTGTGTGTGTGTGTGTGTGCTGTGTGTGTGTGTGTGTGTGTGTGTGTGTGTGTGTGTTGTTATGACTGGCGTTGCCCTGACAGCACCCATTTGTCATCCCAGGACCTCTGGTGGATTGATAACGAACAAAAACACAAACATAAGCGTCTGAAAATGAGCTCTTGTTGGCTTAGAGCGACTTTTTCAGCACGGAGGAATGTGGAGCAACAACAGGCCGTCTGATTGGCCGGAGCGCCGGGGTCGGGGGTTGACAGTAGCCAATAGAGGGGGGGGCATTCACAGGGATTGGCGGTTCGAATCCCAGCCAGACCTCCTGGTAGTTACACCTTTGATGGATCTTTTTAAGTCACTGAAATAGGAAATTTATACTTTTTTAAAGTTAAAGTTTCTCTCGTCATTTTCATGGTTTAGTTCTGGATCATCACAATAACTCACCTACAATCACTGCAGGATGTTTATGTTTCTCACATGTAGACAGATATCTGAAGTTTGGACAGATTTTCTTTTTGAAGGTGTGATTTGGCGCCATCTACTGGTGAGGCTGCAGGTTGCAACCAACTGAAACTTCTAACGGCTCATTCTAACGCGATCAAAACGATTCTTATGTTAAGGTGATTCTACAACAAAGAAAACATTCTTATTAAATATCGGATTCCACTTCTGCTAACAACGGAAACCATCCGACATTTAAATGTACTGATTAGTCGCTCCGACTTTCAAACTAACGCATTTCAATCCGAAGTATCTTTGGTGTCTGAACCACTTTTATGTTTTCGATCAAGAAGATGTTATGCTTATGTCACTAGCATGTGTTCGATTCCAAAAGGAAAGGTTCCTATTTGACTTTACAAGTAACATTTTTTAAAAATAAAGCAAAGCAAAAAGTAATAATATATATAATAAAATATAACTGTTGTGTCAGCAGAAATCAGCGACGTGAAACAGGCTGATCATTAAACGTTTTGTTTATGCTTTTAATATTCATGAAAAATACATACTTTTATTAAATTAACTACAAAGAAAATAAAACTTGAGGGCCGACTAAAGGAATACTTTCAGCTTTAATTGATCCAATTGTTAAAAATCTTTTTTTTTCAATGTTAATATTTACTCGCTGAAAACAGATGTTTGGTTGAAGTGAAATTAAAAATTAGATGCGGAACTCTGTGAAGTTCAAATGTAATTAAACTGGTTGTTAAGGCGATTAATTAAAGTCATTTTCAGAGAAAAGCTTGATAAGTAAGAAATGTACAAGTTAACATTTTTCATCATTTTTAGAGGCCGCTTCACTAATAAAGTTAGTTGTTATAGATGTGATACTTCTGAGGATTTGATGGTCTTCACGTTTTATTGCGGTTGTTTTATTGTTTATGATTGTTATTGTTTTCCTCGCCGTCATGGCGGTCGCTACATAACGGTGGTTCTCCTCCTGATCGCTGCTGGAGACAGCAGCGATCAGCTGGAGGAGAATTAGCTGTTTTCATCCATTGATTAATGGCTTTCTAAAGCGAAGCACATCGAGGAGCCGCGCGGTCGATAAATTAACTGCCCAAATTCATCATTTTCTACAACAAAAACTAATTTTTTAGACGGCTGCAGTGAAAAGAAAAAACACGATATTAACAAGAGTTCATTTAGCAAAGTGGTGCGTTAACACGAACAGCAGGGATTTATTTATTCCTTTAGAAATGAATTTAGAATTGAAATCAGTGGAAATACTTCGGGATCGTCTCAGCGTTACTCTTTCTCTAATAAAACAGTATTTTATGTACATTTCAGTTCCTGAAATATACGTTTGTGTTAATTAATTCATAATTATTTATCATCATCACCGTCTAACAGGCTGCTGGTCTTTAACAATCACGTTCACACAACAAACCCATCAAGTCGTAAATCTGCTGAAACATGGAATGAGAAGAGGAATAATAGAATATAAAAGATGTCGTTGTTTTCTAAAAAGCTGAGTGTGAGAAGTTTGTTTTATGTCACATTTTAACATTTTATTCCTCTTTTGAATATGAAAAAACATTCTGATCAAATTAAAGGTACGAATGAGAATAGTAAAAGTACACAGTACTAGTAGTAAGTAAAAGTAGATAGTACTAGTAAGTAAGTGTGCATAGTACTAGTAGTAAGTAAAAGTACACAATAATAGTAAGTAAAAGTACATAGTACTAGTAGTACGAAAAAGTACACAGTACTAGAGTAAGTAAAATTCCAGTACTAATAGTAAGTAAAAGTACACAGTATTAGTAGTAAGTAAAAGTCCAGTACTAGTAATAACTAAAAGTACACAGTACTAGAGTAAGTCAAATTCCAGTACTAATAGTAAGTAAAAGTATACAGTATTAGTAGTAAGTAAAAGTCCAGTACTAGTAGTAACTAAAAGTACACAGTACTAGAGTAAGTCAAATTCCAGTACTAATAGTAAGTAAAAGTATACAGTATTAGTAGTAAGTAAAAGTCCAGTACTAGTAGTAACTAAAAGTACACAGTACTAGAGTAAGTCAAATTCCAGTACTAATAGTAAGTAAAAGTATACAATATTAGTAGTAAGTAAAAGAACACAGTACTAGTAGTGACTAAAAGTACACAGTATTAGTCGTAAGTAAAAGAACACAGTACTAGTAGTAAGTAAAGTACATAGTTCTAGTGAGTAAAAGAACAGAAGTCCTCATTGAGCTGAGTTTCCGGATGTTTAAACGTTTCTACGTTAAATAAAGTGGGAGGAGTCAGAGGAGAAAAAGCATCAGGGTTCAGATCCAAACGAGGAGGTCCACGTGGGGGGGTCTAGATGGTGGGGGGGGGGGGGGTCTAAAAACACAGGACTTTCACCCAGGAGACCGACGTTAAAGTCCCGTTAGAAATAAGACGTTTGTTTTATAGATGAAAACCGAAACGGAGGGCTGCCGTTCTACTCATGATGCTGTGTGTGTGTGTGTGTGTGTGTGCGTGTGTGTGTGTGTGTGTGTGTGTGTGCGTGTGTGCGTGTGTGTGTGTGTGTGTGTGTGTGTGTGTGTGTGTGTGTGTGTGTGTGTGTGTGTGTGTGTGTGTGTGTGTGTGTGTGTGTGTGTGTGTGTGTGTGTGTGTGTGTGTGTCCTGGCTGAATGTTTGTAAACCTTTTTAAATATAAACTGGTGACGGAGCCTCCGAAGGGACCATTTTAAAGGTTCATTTGCACAAAATGAGGCGGCGTTGCTTTAAAAGGTTCGTTAGCACATTACTGATGGGAATTCAATGAAACGCATGCATGTCCCTCGTTTACACACACACACACACACACACCACACACACCCCTGTAACCTTGCAGCCTCCTGTATGTATGTGTATATATATGAATAAATATGTGGAGGTTTAAAGCCGCGTCTCTTTCATTTACACAGCAGCGCCGCCAACCTGCCGCTTTGACATTCAATTAAAATGTTTACATTTCTGCTTAATTAATTCAGCGGACGGCGGGAAGAAAAGACAAATGGACGGCCGGCTTTGACAGGAGGCCGATAACGTGTGTGTGTGTGTGTGTGTGTTAAGGTCACGGCAGGCTGACTATTATAATTCATCTCTATAGACATGTATTCAGCTGGGACTTATATTCTCTTTTTCAGCTTGATTTCCTGCTGAAGCCAAACGAGGGGATGTGTTTGAATCTGTGTTTGAATCTGTTTTAATTAAGGCAAGGCAAGGCAACTTTATTTGTATAGCACATTTCATACACAAGGCAGACTCAAAGTGCTTCACATCATAAAACAAAGTGAGAAGAAAAAAGAAAAGAAAAATAGAAGAATTAAAAGAAAATAATCAAAATTTTAAAAATGCATTACAGAAAGAAAATAGAATAAAAACATATTTGCAATAATTAAAAACAGTGCAGACATTAAAAGATTTAGCAGAAAGCTATGGTGAACATAAAAGTTTTCAGTCTAGTTTTAAAAGTGGTCAGAGTTGGGGCAAGTCTTACATCTTCAGGAAGTTTATTCCAGCCATTTGTTGCATAGTGACTAAATGATGCTCTCCCGTGATTGTTGTTTACTCTGGGAATCACTAACAGATTGGTCTCAGAAGATCTTAGTGGTCTAGAGGGCTTATGTAGTGGGAGCATATCAGTGATATACTTCGGTCCTAGACCATGTAGTGATTTATATGTGAGCAGGAGGATTTTGAAATCAATCCTCTGACATACAGGGAGCCAATGTAAGGATTTAAGAATTGGTGTAATGTGCTCACATTTTTTGGTCTTTGTAAGAACTCTAGCAGCAGCGTTCTGAACAAGCTGTAGCTGCCTGACAGTTTTTTTCGGAAGACCTGCAAGGAGACCATTACAGTAGTCTAGCCTACTAGTAATAAAGGCATGTACAAGTTTTTCTAAGTCTTGAGCTGACATGAGCCCTCTAAGTCTTGCTACATTTTTTAGGTGATAGTAGGCTGATTTTGTTACTGATTTAACGTGACTGTCGAAATGTAAATCAGAATCCATAATAACCCCAAGATTTCTGGCTTTGGTTGAGGTTTTCAGGGACAGAGAGTGAAGGTGTTGAATTACTTTAAACCTTTCTTTTTTAGCACCAAAAACAATTATCTCAGTTTTGTCCTCATTTAGTTGTAGGAAATTTTGGCACATCCAGTCTTTGACTTGCTCAATGCACTGGCACAGAAGATCTATGGGGCGATAGTCGTTTGGTGATAGTGCTACATAGATTTGGGTGTCATCGGCATAGCAATGGTGGTCAATGTTATTATTTTGCATGATTTGTCCTAGTGGGAGCATGTAGATGTTGAATAAAGTCGGCCCCAAGATTGAACCTTGGGGGACTCCACACGTTACATTGGTAGGTTCTGATACAAAGTCGCCAATGGAAACAAAATAGTTCCTATCTTGTAGATATGACTTGAACCAGTTTAAGACTGTGCCTGAGAGCCCCACCCAGTTTTCCAACCTGTCCAAGAGTATTGAGTGGTCGACAGTGTCAAATGCAGCACTGAGGTCTAATAGCATTAATATTGAAGTTTTGCCAGAGTCTGTGTTAAGACGGATGTCATTTACAACTTTAATAAGGGCCGTCTCGGTGCTATGAAAAGGTCGAAATCCTGACTGGAAGTTGTTGTGGCAGCCAGTTGAAGCCAGGAAGTGATTTAGTTGTTGGAGGACAACTTTCTCAATTATTTTACTTATGAAGGGTAGATTTGAAATTGGTCTGTAGTTGTTGATAATAGAGGCATCTAGGCTCCGCTTTTTTAGAAGAGGTTTAATGACTGCCGTTTTGAAGGCCTTTGGGAAATTGCCTGATTGAATGGAGTTATTAACTATTTGCAATACGTCTATTGATAGGCAGTCAAAAACATTCTTAAAAAAGTTGGTAGGTAAAGCATCAAGGCAGCAGGTGGATGATTTTAGATTTGTCACCGTTTCCACTAGAGTTTTAGAGTCTATGGCATTAAAGCTTGCCATCATTGCTGTGTTACTTTTGCCTGAACAGGGTGGTGATCCAACTTTTTTGTTTGAGATATTGATGTCGCGTCTGATGCCTTAAATTTTATTAGTATAAAAGAATGCAAACTCATTGCATTTCTGCGTGGAATGTAGTTTAGCTGGTATTTGTGTTGGGGGGTTGGTCAGTCTGTCAACAGTTGCAAATAGGGTTTTCGCCTTATTAGTGTTGTTGTTTATGATATTGGAGAAGTATGTTTCTCTCGCACTTTTTAAGACTAAATTGTAGGCCCGGAGGCTCTCTTTGTAGATGTCATGGTGAATATGAAGTTTAGTACTCCGCCAGATTCGTTCAGCCTTCCTGCACTCTCTTCTCTGGGCTGTCACAACAGCAGCTTTTCTCCAGGGTGCCTTTTGCTTACCAGAAATTGTTTTAACCGTAGCAGGTGCAATGACATCTATGACATTCAGAATTTTGGAATTAAAGATGTTTACAAGATCATCAGCATGACATGGGTTTAGAGGTGGTAACGAGGAGATGGCATTTTTAAAGAGTACATTGGCATGTTCATTGATGTATCGTTTTTTGACCTTATTTGATTCTGTTTGTGTGTCAGGAATGAAAGAAATATTAAAGAAAACACAGAAGTGATCAGACAATGAAGGATCAGTCACAAAAACATCAGAAACATTGAGACCTTTTGTGATAATCAGGTCCAGGGTGTGTCCCTTACAATGAGTAGCCTCTTTCACATGTTGAGAAAGGTCAAATGTGTCTAGAATATTAAAAAGTTCTTTTGCACCCTTGTCATTCAAATCATCAATATGAAAATTAAAGTCACCAGTTATAACTAGGCAGTCAAAATCAGTGGAGATGCTAGACAATAATTCAGTAAAATCATCGAAAAAATTTGACGAATATTTAGGTGGCCTGTAAATAATTAACAGGAGAACTCTGGGAGAGCATTTCAACACAGCACAAAGATATTCGAATGATGGAAAAACACCAAGGGACATCTGTTTCCCCTGAAATGTATTTTTAAATATAGCAGCAACCCCTCCCCCTCTTTTCCCAGATCTACAAACATCTATAAAATTATAGTTGGGGGGTGCTGTCTCGATCAGAATGCTTGCACTATTATTTTGTTCTAGCCATGTTTCAGTTAAAAACATAAAATCAAGTTTAGAAGTAGTAATAAAATCATTGACTAAAAATGATTTGTTATTAAGAGACCTTACATTTAGCAGACCCATCCTGATGGTGTTATTGACAGGCTTTGAGGTTGACTTTGATTTTGAGAGAACAGGAATGAGATTGTTTAGGTTAGCTGTGTGTTCAAGTTTCCCAATGTTTACTCTCTTAGTAGTCACAACAGGAATGCAGAAGGTGCCATGTTTTGATGTAGGCGACCTTGGGTCCAGCTGATAATGCGGTCTACTGCTGAACCCTTTTCTGTCTCAGTAATATTCAGGGCTGCTGTCAGGGTGGGGAGGGGGTGGCCAAAAGGGAAGAGTCTTGGAGGTCTTGGATTTTAGTGACTTAGTTGCAGCTTTGAGAGAGGGGGTCTTGGATTTTGGTGACTTCGTTGCAGCTTTGGAAGAGGGGGTCTTGAGTTTTGGTGACTTAGTTGCAGCTTTGGAAGAGGGGATCTTGGATTTTGGTGACTTCGTTGCAGCTTTGGAAGAGGGGGTCTTGAGTTTTGGTGACTTAGTTGCAGCCTTGGGAGGGGGGGTCTGAGTAGGGCAGGGGGTAGGTGGGGGTAGCTCCTGGAATTCCAAGGGGGAGGAGGGGAGAGAAAGGTTTATTGGAGGGAGGGAGAATGACGAAGACCTGGATTGGGATTTGGGAGGGGTGGGGGAGGGATCCACATTCAGTCCTCCTTCGACGTTGTTGATAATCTGAGAAGGGCGGGGGGTAGGTGGGGGTAGCTCTTGGAACTCCAAGGGGGAGGAGGGGAGAGAAAGGTTTATTGGAGGGAGGGAGAATGATGAAGACCTGGATGGAGATTTGGGGGGGGTGGGGGAGGGATCCACATTCAGTCCTCCTTCGACGTTTCTGATAATCTGTGTTTCGTCTTCCCTCTTTGTTGGTTCCTCTCGTCTCTTGTCCTTGGCGACAGATGGATGACGCAGGCAGTAAGACATGTTGGTGATGAATAGCTTTGCCCCCAGCTTATTTAGGCAAAGTCCGTTTGTCTTAAAAAGATGCCTGCGGTCCCAGAAAAGGGGAAATTGTCAATAAAATGCATTGGGCGGGCAAGAGATGCAGTTGAGAGCCATTTGTTGAGCCAAAACAGTCTACTGAATGTCTCCGCTCCTCTCCCGGTCGGGGGCAGAGGGCCACTGATGAAAACCTCAGCATTCACAGAGCTGACTGTTTCAAAGAGTTTGTTGAAATCCTCTCTCAACTCTGTTGATCGTTGTTTTTCAATGTCATTAAATCCCATGTGCAGAATGATATTTTTCACAGTTGGGTGTGCAGCCACAATTTCCAGGATTCTTTTTTCCAAATCAGACACCGTATCCTTCGGAAAGCAGAGTACTTTGATGTTATTACTGCTTTTCATATCTTTTACAGAAAAGTCACCCACAATCAGATTTTCAGGCCCTGTCGTTAGCTTTCTCTGTGGCTTTAAGTTAGCAGGTCTTACCCTACTGCGTGGTGGGGGGGGTTATCCAGGCAGTCAGAGGGGGATCCATGGTCCTGCAGCAGTGGAGCAAACCTGTTCTTTAGTTGAACAGTTGTTTGCTGGGGAGGTTTCTTGGTAGCTCTCCCCAGCTGTCCGCTGCTGTGTCCTACGAGGCAGTGGGGTTGAGGAGACGCTGTGCCTGGATGGAGATGGTAACGCAGGCCAGCCGGTCAGATCACAGATATCGGGGCGCTGGGTCCTGCCAGATATCCGTTCTCCCATGTCACAGGGAGATGGTCTTCTCTTTGGCTTCGCACCAAGTGTGTTCCAGGGAGGATTATCGCTGGTAGATTTATGACCGTGTACAGGATCCTCCCGTTTCTTCATAGCTTCATTATAGCTAGTTAGCTGTGTTCTAGCATGCTCCTGTCCACTGTTTTGAGTCAGTGCTAGAGTGGTGTTGTTCCCCACAAAGTCCATTCACTTCTACATTTACTTCTAACCGATTCATTTTTGTTTCCAGCAGTAAAATCTTCTGTAGGAGTTTATGGTAATCTTCCGTAGAGAAGGGAGGCATCTTCTGCTAATTACCTTTAGCAGGCTCAGGCTTATCTTGTTTGGTAGGCCTCCTCCCGTAGCGTTGAGGAAGTCGTAAAAATATTGAAAAATGCCCGTTTTATCTCAAAGAAAATATAATCCCACTGGTTTTGTAAATATCCAGGAGCTGTTGCTCTTTGTTTCTTATTGAGGAGAAGCAGATAGCAAAAAATAGCAGAAAATCGCAGGCAGGGGTGAGAGCAAAGAGGAAAAGCGTCTGCACTGTAGCAAAGCCGGAAATGAGACTAATAGTAATAGAAAGTGATATAAAGTGTTCTTATTATCTAAATGATCAGACGTGATCATTTTGGACTTTGATTTACTGCATTTCAAACATTGAATTTACAAACATCACAATTATTATGATCTAACATTTACATGATTATTATCAGTGGGAGTTAAAATAATTGATCAGTGTGCTTTTATAGGTAATGTGCTCCTCCAGCAGATAGGGGGCGCTGCTGGTAGACGTAGCTGCAATAAACGGCATATTTAAATTGTAAAAACACGCCTGCTTTACTTCTTTCATGGTGATTATAATAAATCAGTTTGTGCTGCTGCAGCTGTGTGTGTGTGTGTGTGTGTGTGTGTGTGTTGTGTGTGTGTGTGTGTGTGTGTGTGTTGTGTGTGTTGTGTGTGTGTGTGTGTGTGTGTGTGTGTGTGTGGTCCAGGTGTGTTCAGGCTGACAGGTGTGACATTCTGCTTGTTCCTACAAACGATGAAACACTGCCGTTACTGTAAATGTTAAAGGTCGACACAAACAGGATGTTAACCTTTATGTGAGCTCGGCAACGTCGTCCCTGCTGGATCGGGATCAGGATCAGACCTCGGATCGGTTCATCAGACCGCCTGGAGGGTCTCAACTCACAGGTTGGCCACCACTGACTGGAAGCACATTGTTTTTAAAGGGAGTTTAAAAGTCAGTGATTTATTGATTTTATTTTTGTATTGATTATATTTTTATTTTTGATGGAGATTTGACCATTTTAAGGTGTTTTTGTTTATTTAAATGTTTTTCCTTATTTATTATTATTATTTATTTATTATTTTGAGGAAGTTGCAGGTTTAAAATAATGTCTATATTTAATTTTTTAACCTTTTTTAGTTTGTCATCTATATATATTTTTACAACAATCTGCTTTTGTCCAAAAGTGTCTTTGTCTTCTGTTTGAAGGATGATGGGA
>CM056831.1:27019855-27044855 GCA_029853015.1 Chelidonichthys spinosus
TCCTCATCAGACTCTAACAAACTTAACTAAGGAGTCTTAAGAGTGTAATAACTCTTAATAAAGTATGACTAGTGTTTTCCTATTTTAATGATTATGCCTCTGTGAACAATAGTCAGTGGCTGATCTCTGGATCTACCAGGTTCATCATAGGTAAGTCTAATAGTCGGCTTAGCAGTTCTCTTTGATCTAGGTCTAGGCTCAGGTTTGGTTATCACTTTTCTGTTGTGATCCTCAGCCACTTCCTCTTCTTGGTCTGACCCAGATCCAGTTTCACTGATCTCTTCCAATGTTATTTCTCCTTCATCCCTCTCATTGTTCTCACCCTCAGGTTCGAGTTCAAATTGGTGATCATCCTCTTCGGGGTCAGATACATTCCCATTGACAGGTTCAGATTCATGGTCATTATCATTTTCAGAGTCATCGTCCGGTTCAGGTTCAAGGTCAGGTTCTGCGTCAACTACTGACTTGGAGGCAGATGTCGCTCGCGGGACTAAGTCTCTCCATTTGGCAGGACGAGTGACATAATACTCCATGTCAGAGGACGAGTCAGAAAACTCCTGAAACTCCTGAGTCGCTAGTCTTTTCTCTCTTTGACTTTTCCTATTAGTGACGGCTCTGGTCTTGGGCCTAGCAGGTGGATCTTCAACCTGATTGGTGGGTGGTATTCTCACAAGCTGCCCTATAGGAAGAAGGTGGTCTCTGTGGATGGTCTTTGTTCCTGGCATTCCATCCTCCCTTTTGATCTTGAACACCGGTAGGTTTGGCATTTTCCCAATGACCACATAGGGGGCAGGATTCCACTTACTCTCCAGCTTGTGCTTGCCTCTTAGACCCAAGTTCCGGAGCAGAACTCTGTCGCCAATCTCTATGGACTGAAAGGTAACTTTGCGGTCATACAACCTCCGGTTCCTCTGATGTCTTTTGTTCGCGGCTTCCGAGGCTAGCTGATAGGCCTGTTTCAAGTCCTCTTTCAGTTTTGTGACATATTGGGTGTGGCATGCATCCTCAATGCCATCGGGGGACGTCCCAAAGCATACATCTGCAGGAAGCCTAGCTTCACGGCCAAACATTAGGTGGTATGGGGAGTACCCCGTGGCATCACACTTTGTACTATTGTACGCATGGACCAAGTACGGCACATGTTGGCTCCATGAACGCTTCTTTTCCCGTCCTAGCGTACCCAGCATGGAGAGCAACGTCCGATTGAATCTTTCCGGCTGAGGGTCTCCCTGCGGATGATAAGGTGTTGTCCGCGACTTGCGTATCCCCATCAAAGCCAACAGTTCCCTGATCAACCGGCTCTCGAAATCCCTTCCTTGATCCGAATGGATCCTCGACGGTAGTCCATAGTGTACAAAGTATTTTTCCATCAGGACTTTTGCCACAACTGGTGCCTTCTGACTTTTCGTTGGAAACGCCTGCGCGTATCGCGTAAAATGATCAGTGACCACTAACACATTGCGGATACCTTTGGAGTCAGGCTCCATGGACAGGAAGTCCATGCACACTAAATCCATAGGCCCATGGCTAACGATCTGGTGCAATGGAGCAGCTCTCTGTACTGGTGTCTTGTGAGTGATGCACTCCACACAATTCTTGATGTACTCTTCCACCTCCAACGACATCCTAGGCCAAAAAAATCTACTGCGGAGCAGGTCAACCGTTCTCTCTTGCCCGAGGTGCCCAAGGTCGTCATGCATGGCCCTCAAGACAATCTCCCGGAACTCCTTGGGGAGGACCAACTGACTGACCACTTCTCCGGAGGGTTTTTTACTGTAACGGTACAGTAGTCCATCTTTCATGGACAGCTTTCCGGACTCTCTTTTCAACCTTGACAACTCTGGACTCAGGTTGGCCTCCTCTGGCCAGCATCCATTCTTAAGAGCCTTGATGGCTGGTCCAATGGCCTCATCCTTTTCTTGAGCATTTTTCAGACTCGGCTTACTCATGAGTTCAAGTGACTTTAACTCCATGTGCGTAGGAAACGCATACATGTCAGGAACACAGTGGGAGGACGCTCCGAGCTGTGCAACATAAACAGGCGTGCTGCAGTCAGCCTCAGAGGCGCAGACCTTCTGACAGATCGTCTTGACCCCAGACTGTGGGATCGTCACCCAACCATCACCATCTGTACCTGGCATGTTTCTTGACAACAGGTCAGCGTCAATGTTGTGTCGCCCAGGACGATACTGAACGTCAAACTCATATGTTGATAGAGCAGCTAGCCAGCGATGCCCTACCGCATTGAGCTTGGCTGTACTCAACACGTACGTCAACGGATTATTATCAGTACGTACAGTAAATCTTGCCCCGTACAAGTAGTCGTGGAATTTGTCAACTACAGCCCACTTGAGAGACAAGAATTCCAACTGATGTATGGGGTAATTTTTCTCAGCGGAACTCAGCTTTCGGCTCGCAAAAGCAACCGGTCTCAAGCCTTCAGGGTGCTCTTGGTTCAACACAGCGCCAAGACCCTTGAAGCTTGCATCGACATGCAAAATGTATGGCTTCTGTGGATTGGCGAACGCCAGAACAGGTGCGTGCGTCAGACAGCGGATGATCTGGTGAAACGCGTCTGTACAGGATTCGTCCCATCTGTCTCCGAAGGGTTCCGATTCCTTCAAGTAGACTTTGTCTATGTCTGGGGCATGCCTGTGTCTCTTTTGAGTCGGAGCATAGCCCTTGGTGAGTTCAGTGAGCGGTCTAACGATTGTAGAATAGTTCTGTATGAATCTACGGTAATAACCGCAAAATCCAAGGAAAGACTGCAACGTCTTCAAGTTTGTTGGCTTAGGCCAGGTGGTAACGGCCTCAATCTTGCCAGGATCGGGTGCGACACCTTCGGCAGAAACAATATGACCTAGGTACTTGACCTTCGGCAAACAGATCTGACATTTGTCCACTGAAAGTTTCAGCCCAACTTCTCCAAGACGATCCAAGACCTTGAGCAGTCTCTCCTCGTGTTCCTCAAGCGTCTTCCCGAACACGATCAAATCGTCAAGGTACACCAGCACTTGCAAGAGGTTCATGTCTCCTACCGCCCTCTCCATCAACCTCTGAAAGGTTGCTGGAGCCCCTGTAATACCTTGCGGCATGCGCTCAAACTGGAAAAATCCCAACGGGCAAATAAATGCCGTTTTTTCTTTGTCCTCTTCGGACATGGCTATCTGATAATAGCCCGAACGCAAGTCCAAAACAGAGAACCACTGACTTCCTGTGAGAGCATTTAGTGCATCCTCGATGCAGGGGGTGGTATATTGGTCAGGTATGGTTCTGCTATTCAACAGCCTGTAATCTATGCACATCCTAATAGCTCCGGTCTTTTTTCGGACAACAACTATAGGGGAAGCATAGGGGCTTCGCGACTCAGTTATGATCCCCACCTGCAGCAACTCTTGTAAATGCTTTCTAACATCTTCGATGTCTGCAGGGGCCAGCCGGCGTGATCGTTGACGGAAAGGCCGGGAGTCAGAGAGCCGGATTTTGTGCTCCACCCCTTTGGCCAAACCCACGTCCCACTCACACATAGAGAACACATGAGACTTCTGAGCCAGCTTACTTCGGAGTCTGTTTTTCCATTGCTCAGAGATAGGAGAGTCTCCAAAGTCTATCACACTCTCATCAAACTCTGGGGAAACAGTCTCTTTGGGGGGAATAGTCGTAACTGAATCGATACAGTACATGCCTCCAATCACTGTTCCTGGAGGTAGGGAAGTTTCTCTCAAAGATTCGTTCTTGACCAACACTCTCAAACTGTTGACATCCAAAGCCCCACTGGGCACAACCATGGGATGGAGAAACACATCAGCAGGTAGGGCAGCCGCTGGTGACGAATCTACCATCAAAATTTCTGGTCCAACTGGCCTTTTCAACTCAACCTTGCACACCACCTGTGTGCCACCATCTGGTGGTAAGATCAAAGGACCTGGACCCATCCATCTGACCCAACCAGCCTCATCTTCACAGGTGGGGACAGCGGCCCCATTGAGGGCAGGCTGACCCTCCTGGACGCCGACTCGAAACCCAAGTGTTTTCGTGACATCAACACCATTTTCCTTGCACTGGTTCACCAAGCGTCTCACATGGCTAGCGTTGGTGCCCACAACAACAGACGTCTCATCTCCTGTCTTCGGAGTAGGACAAACAAGTGCAAGGACAGTAACAGTCTGGCTGGTCCCTACCACCTCAGCTGGATACTCCAAATCAACCACCACATAACCACGGTAAGGGTAGCTAACTCCAGACTCACTCAAACCCCACAGGGAAAGACCAGACACCGGCTGAATGGGGACGTCAGGTAGGTGTTTTTGGTACCAGGGCTCAAAAATGATCGTCACCTGCGAGCCACTATCCAAGAAAGCAGTACATGACTGTCCATTAACCCTCAACGGCACCAGGCTAGGCGGACCAACCAAACCATCTGGAATGCTAGCTTTGTCTGACAAGCCAGTAGCACTTTTCTTCACAAAGCAGTTAACTTTACTAACTGTGGCATCACCTAATGGCTTGTTGCTTTTTGACAGCTTCAGGGCCTGAATTAGCCTCTTGATAACTTTAGCCTGGTTTTCTGAGTTCTGACACTTCCCAGCATAATGCCCATTCTCCCCACATCGATAACAAAAATGTTCCTCCGGGACATTAAAGGATCTTTGGGGAGAGCTGGCAGTTGGCTTTGACACATTAACAGCTGAAACAGATGCTCGAGGCTCAGCAACTTTATTAGCGACCTTTTGCTGTAGATGCTTTAACTGTTTCTTTAATGCTGCCATCTCACTATCAGAGCTAGATTCACTGGATGCAACTTTTGAGGGCGTTTTCTCATCGCTAGCTGGCCCGTCTTGAGCTGGTTTAGACACCACAGCAGCGACAAGTGTTTTGAGTTCTTTGATCTCAGACTTCAGGTTTTGTATTTCAATTTGTTTGGCGTCAACATTTTGCTTGTATGAACTGTGTGCGACAGGTGTAATCTGCTTCCTTGATGCCTCGTATTCCTCTTCTGTGCGTATCTCCTTTAACAACTGGAGAAAGGTTGGAGGCTTTTCCTTCCTCTCTCTCAGACGAAGATTGATGAGCATCAGATCAGAGGCAACGGCCCCACGCAACAACTGTTCAAGCCTGGCTCTATCTGCATAACCAGAGGGAAGACCGCCTCTCTGCACAACCCTACCCAACGACTGCTCTAGCCGTCTAAGGAAGTCAGACAGCTTCTCACCTGGTTGTTGCTGCAGTAACCGGAAAGCAAAGTATAACTCTTCACCTGACTCTGCTGTCCCAAATGCATGCTCAAGCGCCTCTAAACAGTCTTCAGGGCTCACCTCAGGATCACTAGCTCGTGTGGCTTTTAAAATGTCTAGAGCAGGACCTCTAACACTTTCCATCAGTCTCCGCCTTTTCTCTCTTGGCGAGCAGTCGCACTCTTCCACCATGAGCCGTGCTTGACTCAGCCAGTGCTCAAACTGTTCTTCTCCAGCCGGTGTGGGAGATAAACCAGAGAAAACTCGTAGGCGGCGATAGCTTCCCTGTTCACCTGATGACTTGGATGTCTTATCGAGCAAATCACTCACCGCCCGAAGTATAGCCTCTGTCGACTTGGCGGCAGCCTCTTCAGTAGGGAACGATGGGGGGAGGTCTTCAGTATTTTGATCTGCTCGGATGATTGGCCACGGCCCTCCATTGTCAGTGGGAAGCACTTCAGGGGGAACGAGGTCGCCTTTAACAGCTTCCCTACATTCACACAGTATATGGTACTGGTTGTGCTGTAGGCTGAAGGTCCGACCTCTGCCACGCACACGTCCCAAACTCTTCACTGTTTGTACTGCCTCTTCAATGGCATCCAAGGTCACATCTTCTTTAGTGATAACCATAACTGCATGAGCCTCATCTAATGCCTCACCCCGGCACCATCCCTTTAACTCAAATACTAGCTCAGCTTGAGTTGCCATTTTAGCTTAGCAGTTAGCACAATTTTTTGCTTCAAAAATTTCCCCAAAATATAAAACACAAGAAACCCACACTAAAATCCAAAATAAAATCCCAGCGGTGCCTCCATTTTATGTAGCGCCTCTCTAGTGTATGACACTATAGTGAGAGGTGGCTAACCTGAGCTCTTTATTCCTATATAGCAATAGGATTGGGTCTCTGTAATAAACTTAAAAGTGTACACTAACAGTGTGTGTGAAAGGGATTTTTAAATGTAGTCTAGACTTCCCCTTTAAATCAAGTTTTTTAACCAGCACGTTACTCTTGTATGAATTCAAATACTTTTTAAATCACAGTACTTTTTACTCCCCTTTTAACACAAAATTATTCCTTGTGACCTTTAAGAACTTAAAATATCGACTCAGTGACCACAACAGTTTAGTGTAAAAAAAAAAAAGAATTGTTTACTCACAGATTATATTTAGCAGGTTCACACACTTTTCAGAGTTGGTTTCAAAAAAAATAATTATTATCACTGTGACACTTTAAGGGCCCATGAAAATAAAACAGCCGGCAATAAAATAAAACTCACTGTTCAAATATACCGTCCAAACGATGCAGGCCTGAATGCAGCCCGGGAACGTTGTAGCCTCAAACAAATGGCTGCTTCACCACTACAGGGCAAAATAAAAAAGGAGAGGTACCTTAATCCACAGGTGTTGAAGAGAATAGCCGAAACAGGAGGAGAGGGGAAACGATCCACCACAGAGGAGGAGAAGAAGACATACACCGCCCGATTCCACCGGGAGGAGGGGGGGGGGGGACACACGCCACCGACGATCCCACCGTGGCCCGCTGGCTCGGCTCCGTCGTCGCGTCGCCTCCGATCTCGCGCTGGGTCGGCTCCGTTGTCCGCAGCTCCACACACGCTCTCACACAGGCTCTGCTCTAAGGGTCGCTAGCCGCTAGCCTGTTAGCACAGTCTGTGTAAGCAACTAGCCACTTGTCTAGCAGCTAGCTTGTCGTCTTTCACTTATCTTGAGTTGAGCTATCCGCTCAAACAAACAGCAACTTCACCACAAAGTCTTCCGAAATGTCCTTGGCGAACACATCCACGACCCTGGTGACAGACATTTTCTCGACAGTCTCTTTTCCTTCACTGTACACGCCGAGCTTCCATGCTTCGTCCTCCTCGGCTTCTCGCTAGCACCTCTCTCTTTCTTCTTTTTTTACAGGTACAAGTCTCACTAGCACACCTTTCAAAATAAAATACATTTAAAACCATTTGTGTGTCCATTTCTTCCTTCCTGCACTTAAGTGAAAACATTATAGTTAAACGTAATTACAGGCATTGATAAACCACAAATAATTAACATTAAATGCATGGTTTAATTCACCAGTAACATCACACAGTATTTACTTTTTTAACTGAAAGATTTTAACTTTACCTTTTTTACCTTAAATGACATAAATGACATTTATTAATCATGAACTTAAGACTTTTTAAATAATAACTGCTATTTATTATGCAATTAACTTATTTTAACATTTGCCCTTTTATTCTTCATTAATTTTCACCGGGCTACATAGATAACTAGCTACCTAGATAACTAGCTACCTGGATAACTAGCTACCTGGATAACTAGCTACGTAGATAACTAGGTAGCTAGCTACTCAGATAACTAGCTACCTAGATAATTAGATAGCTAGCTACCCAGATAATTAGCTACGTGGATAACTAGCTACCTAGTTAACTACTGTAGTTAGCCATCAGTCTGCAGAGCTGCGTCCTCGCTCTCATGCAGAAATAACCTACGCTGCTCATGACACATGATAAATCCGATGAGACCTGATGAGTCCCTGTGTCTAACCTGGTTCTGCTCCGTCCCCCCTGACAGTCTGTGGTCCACACCATCGAACTGCAGGACACCAACGACAGGAACCTGCCGTACACCGAGTGTGCCGTCGTCAACAGCGGCCGGATCGCCGTCAAAGAACCGTTCGTGGTGGAGGTGGAGGGCTGGTAGACCTCCACTCAGGGCCGGCCCCCTCCACTCAGGACCGCCACCCTTCTCTGGAGGACAGACAAACAGATTATTAAATGCTGGTGATCAATTGGACGTTAAGTTTGCCAAATTCACATTTTGACCTTTATTCCGTTTGCATGCCAACACTAACATGCTAGCATGTTTGGCCGGGTTTTTGATAAAATACACAAGTTTCTGTATTGATACCAAACAGGTTAGCTGACATTTTTCACTACTTAATATAAGCGTGATTTTGTTTTTTCCTATTGAACAAAACTTTTCATGTTAGTTGATGTTTAAAACAAGGATCAGGTGTTAAGATCTAAATCGGGAAACATTTGATCAAAGAACAGAAGGTAATAATCAGATCGAACATCAAAATGTTAAAGTTTCCGACTACCAAGTGCTACGTTTTGGTACCCATTCTTGAATATGTAGCCTCTGTTATTGAACATGTAGCATCGCATCCTGAACATCAGTTGACATGCTAATTGTGAGGCTAAATGTTAACAGCTAAACGTTAGCATGTTAAAATCTAGCTGTAACATGCCAACAGTAGCCTTGCTAATGGATGAATGGAAGATTTACCTCGACAACAAGATATGTGAAAGAAATATTAAGATGCGGTAATTTAAACGATTTTACCGATTTGCATGTTTTACTATTTTGTATGCTCCGCTGAAAACCGTGCATCTCCTAAACGACCACTTTTGCAGGATTGTAGCAACAAAAAAAATCCCACGTTTTAAACTGTGTAAAAGGATCCACTGGGACATTGTCACGCAAAAAAAGTGAAAGACAAATATTTTTGATCCCGTTTGAATTGTACCATGAATTACTTCATAATTCCTCAATACAGAAAGTCTCAGTTTCTCATCGCATTTAGCATGAAACCGCTCAGTGAACTATATCTCACACAACATAAGTCACCAACACAGCCGTTAACTCAGCTTGTTAGCTAACGTAGCTAGGTGCGTCACCAACACGGCTGTTAGCCTAGCTAGCTAGCTAACTTAGCCAGGTGCGTCACCAACACGGCCGTTAACTCGGCTTGTTAGCTAACTTAGCTACTTTGCATTTGTCTCTCGCAGTTGACTAGCATACTTATTTTTTACGAAACAAAGCACCATACAAGGTTTCCAGCTGATAGCGACACACTGTAGCAGAGGGGAGCGGTCAGCATTCACTGTGGTTCGTGCTAACGGTTAATACGTTGGCATACTTGCTATATATCTAGCGTATGGTGTCAGTTAGCATGCTTTAGAATGCTAAAAGCGTCATATATCAAACTAGCTGAAAAACTTCATGTAAACTTGCACTTCCAGAACGATGTAGCTCCTCTTTCATCTCTTATTGCCAAAATCATTCTTTATTTGCCAAATTCGCTCGCACTTTCTACGCATGCAATCATCATTATATTAACATTATAATTATTTTTATTATCATTTAAATTACTGTTAAACATTATGCAGATGACTAATGTAGCACATGTCAAATGTCATTTTTGTACTTTATTATTGAAATGAAGATTTGCCGTCTTGTGTTTTGATTAAATGTTTTCTTAATAATTATTATTATTATTATAATAATTTATTATAACATTATTAATTATTAATATATTAACATTATGTTATGAAGTATATCAAGTTTGCTCGGGAAGGAAAGTGTGTACGAACTAATTGTCCGTCTAATTTACGAGTTAAACACTGTGTTGGAGGTCAGTGAACTCATCGTGACTGTTAATGTTTGATCTTTTCCCTCTCTGTAGCGTTAATAATGTAGAAAAGTGATGACTGATGTTAAAACCCTTCTGTAACAAACATATCAGGATGTTTTATTATTTATAGAAACAGCAGAAGAAGATGTGCCAACAGATGTTTTCTACAATAAACAATCTGCTGTTGTTACCAGTTTGTCTGTTTTTATGTTGTTTATTAGTTCAATGGAGCGTTCACGATCTTTTGATACACTAACTTATTTCTATGTACACTGTTTAACTTCTTCTTATATCATTGTTTTAATCTAGGGACGGGTGTTGCAAAGTAGTATTATTGTAATATTGTACTTGCATTGGATATCTGTCCCTATCACATAAAACATGAATAAATGATTAGAAACAGGTAAACGATGAGGACAGCGTATAAAGCCATCACACTAAATACACCAGACTGCATTGAAAAAAACAATCATTTTACAGTCACTTAACTCTATGAATTCTGAAGTCGACGGAAACAAAAAAAAGTGTTAATCTTTCCACTTTTTAAACAAATTGCCAACTTGGGTTCACATGTTCACGACACTAAACCACGTTAAAACATCGGGAGAAGCCGCGAACATCGAACACACCGTCGTCTTTTAACGAAACATTACTGTAATATCACATCTCCACATTCAGCATCTCATAGAAAATGAATTTAAAAAAATGAAAATTCAAAATCATCACAAAATATTTGATTTCCAGTAAAAAAAAATGAATGAATTAGACGTTTAACTGAACGGAGCTGCCGGACACGTTTAACTAAAAACGTATAATAAAAGAAATCCGGATTATTCCACTGGAGAACGATGGTGATATATTTCACCGTTTTCTGTCGACTTCCTCCCGAGGTTTCTGCTCCGCGCTGACCTTTGTGTTCGCAGACGTTTTCCTCCCGTGTGTGTGTGTGTGTGTGTTGTAGAACAGGGGAAAACAAATCACCGCTGTAGTTCTCATTAGCAGCAGTTTTGTGTCAGCTGTGAGAGATCAGCTGTCAGTCGTCCTCGGCAGCTTCACCTTTTACCGGCGATAATTACACCATTTAACGCCGGCGCTCCTCGCGCGGCCTCAAATGAGGGCGGGCGGCCAATCAGACGGGCCCCTGCATTATTCACCACCAAGTTGAGAGTCTGGACGAAAAGAAGTGTGGCGCCTTGGTTCACAGCGTCTGTTAGCGCCTTTATATGCGTGTTGTCACGTTCCCATACAACTAAACCGCACTCGTTTCCATGATGTTTTCAACATAAGTCACGAATGTTTGTTTTTTTACGTTCTGGCCGTTCATTTCCACGACAACTCCGACGTAGCCGTGTAAACTAGCAAAATCCGGTTGCCATGGAAACGGTGACGTCACGGCTCCACTTTGCGGATCATTTGCAGTTTATTAAAAAGTCTCTTAAACGTGGAACTTTTTTTTTAAAAATGCAAAGGAAAAAAAACTAGTGAGCCTGTTGTCATGACAACCTTGGTTACGTTTCTAGGGAAGGGTTGTGTTTTGGTTGACCAAAAAAACGCAACCCAAGCTCATGGTTGGTTTTAGTTAGTGTGTGAGCTGGACGGTCACGTGGACGGATTTCATTGGCGTGTGCTCCATGAAACTCACGACGTTGTTAGAATACTTTTACAAGGAACTGATATGATTATTATGTTTTAATGTGGTTTATTAAAGCTCTTGATCGCCCCCATACATCCTTGAAGAGTTGATGTTACATCAGACGGGCATGTTGAGTAGAAACTCAGCAGATTTACTCTGAGCTGCTGCTTCTATTTTTCCAGCCGGGATCGGAGGGCGAGACGGACGAGCACCTTTAAACGTCCACCGCCTCTCCTCAGCACGCCGCCGAGAGAGAGGGGGGGGGGACGCCCTCTCTCTCCGTTTGTCAGGCGATATAACAAGACTGTCTGAACCGGCAGAGAGGAGGACGAAGAGAGAGAGAGAGAGAGAGTGGTGGTGGTAGGTTTTTAAATGGTCCGGAGGGATGCGTGTCGAGGAGGAGGGGGAGGAAAGAGGGGAGGAAAGAGGGGAGGAAAGAGGGGAGGCTCCCACAGCGAATGCAAGTTGTTATATTGGGGATCTGTTAGTGGATCAATGAAAAGAGAGAGAGAGAGACAGAGAGAGAGAGAGAGACTGTGGAAGGATGACAGGCCTCATTACCACCAAACCTCAGACAGTGATGCTTCTCTGTGTGTGTGTGTGTGTGTGTGTGTGTGTGTTCTCACATGTAAACTGTGTGTATTCCCATGCTGGCAGAAGCCTATTTACATGCATGAGTGTGGGTTTGCAGGACGTGTGTGTGTGTGTGTGTGTGTGTGTGTGTGTGTGTGTGTGTCCTGCAGGCCTCTGTAACAGGAAGGATGATGGGACAGAGTTGTTTAAAGGTCAGCAGCAAACACATCATCAGACAGCGATCCGCCCTGAGAACCAGCAGCCGACCAACGCGGCACAGCTGACGTTTCCACGACGACACCTTCAACATACACACAGACAAAGTTTGTTTTTTTACGTTATGACAGCGTTTCTGCAAAGGGGAACTTTAGAAATCAGGTTCCAGAGTGAAATCTTTTGAATACGCGAGTCCAGCGTCGTAACCTGTACCCAAATCTGGTTGCCATGGAAACATGGAAAATTTTTGACCAAAGAATAAACATTCTCGTTTTAGCAAGACCTAGCCTGATAACCACGTCATTTGTCTTTTTTGTCGTGAATATTTCCACACAGGACATAAATATTACACAGCGAATTTTCGGATTTTCACACTGCGAACAAAGACATCCATCAATCACGTTGTGGTAGAAGTGACTTGTTCAAAACTCATTTTGTGGTGGATTACGTTATTTTACAGGACTTTCACCCAGGAGGCCGATGTTTGAGTCCCGCTACACTCAAGTCGTTTTGTCGCCTGAACTCAGCTATTTAATTCTGTGTTTTGTTTTTTCATTCCGTATATTTCAAACTGTTTAAAACCGTTGGACATAAATACGTTTCCCCAGATTTATTCTTCGTTATTTCCAGATTTTAGTCCTCCACGCTGTCGAGGGAACATCAAGGCTGTCGTTGCCATAAAAGAAAAGATTGCGTTGTGCCGTCAGCTTGTTTACTGTCTTATAGCGGCTACTTAGAGCCTATACCCCCCCCCCCCAGACTCCAGTCCGACCTCAGAGCTCCTCGAGGACTGAACATGCTGTTAGAGTCGGTATCGTACTTAGAGAGCAGAGTCATCTTCACATTTTCGTATCGAGTGGTTTTCTGTCTGGAAGGTTGAAAATCAATCCTCAAAACTTTGGAAGGAAAACGGCTTCCAGTAAAAACTAAGTGCTGCAGTTTGAACTCGGATCCTTCTGAAAGTCCACGGAGCTCTGTGACTTTACAAAGTCCACGAGGTGATCCGTCCGTTTGTTTCAGGTCGGAATCATTGAACAGCTGATTTTATTTCACAAACTAAGTTGTTTGATTTCAGAAGTCTAATAAGTGAAATGTAAAGATGAGAGGCATTTGAAGATCTGCATCACTGTCTGATTTATTTTTATCATTTAGGGATTCAAATCTCTAATTAATTTACTTTAAAGCCTCAAGAAAAGTCTCGGAAATGAATATTTATCTATTTCTATGGATTGTCTCTGTTTTTGCCTTCAGAAGCAAGAATAGTTTGTCTGAATGTCTTTTTCTCTGCAGGTAATTCAACGTACAGCGATTCAAATTAAACGATTCTACATCGGTCATAATTGAGAAAACTGTCGAAAAGAAACCAGGAAATCCTTCTAAACATATTATAGTGTGTTGTAATCTGCCTATAGCTCTGAATAATCAGTTATAGTTTAGCACAACTTTAAAAGCGAATGTATTTCACTTGGGAGTGGTGTTCTTACCTGCAGGTTTGTATTTTCAGTCGGGACGACGTCACGCTGCAAACAAACGTTAAGACAAGAAAAACATCCTGTTTGCTCTTAAAACCACGACGGGTCTTTAGGTTTAGGCAACAAAACTAAGTCAATTGAATCTAAATTTAGGAAAACTGTCACTTCAACACTGAATCCTGGTCTGGTGGTTCAGGTTCAGTTGTTGGACCCATCCAGCAGCATGGCGTTCATTCATCACGCTCCCATCGTGTAAAGGTTGGCGTGTTAGATTTGGCGACACCTAGTGGCGAGGTTGCAGACTTACACCAACTGAAACTGTGTCTGTGTACATTAACGAGTGGTGACGTCCCGACTGAAAAAAGTTGTTAGTTTGAATGTCATATTGAGAGACAAAAGAAATGGAAAATACGAATCACTAGATTTAAATTTTAGGACTATTTTACAAACTTCTGTTGTTGTTTGATTGTATAGTTAATTTATTCTAATAGTTACTACCAAGACTCTGATCTGTAGAGTTTGTTGTACATACACTCTGCTGCCCCCGGTGGCTGATCAGGACTATAACATCCACTGTCCCTCTCCTCGCCACGGTAACGCCAGGGATCTCAGCCCTCCTCTACAGTGACAATTATCACCTCCTCCTCCTCCTCCTCCTCCACCCTGACTGCAATTAGAGGGAGGAATAATGATATTGACAGGGCTGACAGGTCGGGGCAGGAGACCGGGAACATGAATAGTAACATGTCAGAGCTGCGAGGAGGAAGAGGAGGAGGAGGACGCTCACATATATCACTGTGTCTTATTATAGCTTTGATATTATGACAATGACACACAGTCAATTCAGATCCAGATCTGGGCCACCAGGTCCAGAAGATGCCCAGGAATTAGTCCGCTGACATTTCTACACAGACGTATTGACGTCTAACAGAACGGACGGAGAATTATATAATTATAAATATCGACGTAGCCGCGGCTATGAACCGCGCGGCGTTAAACTGGATTTATGTGGCGGTGATTGGCAGGCAGGTGTCCGCCGGAAAAACTTGACTGAGGTTTTTTTTTTTGAGAGAGCTTAAGATGAGAATCAGAAGGAGCAGACGGGTTTAGCGTAGCTTAGCACAAAGACTGAAAGCAGGGGGAACTGCTAGCGCAGCAACGTTAAAAGTGAGAAGAAAAAGAAAATGTGGCTGATTTATAAGATTGCAGGTTAATTTAATAGTTAGTTATTTGTATTAGACTTGGTGAAATATGAAATTACCGTCTAACAAACATTCGTACGATGTGACACCGTTAGAGGCGGGACCAAACTAACGCTAAACCCGATGAACTTCTAAACTAACCAACTGTGACATGGCAAACTTCAGAATGTGTTAGTTATAACTCTGTCATATGATCGGAACAATGACGCACAAAAAAAGTGATGTATCCACCTAACTCTTTTGGCTCTGGTGAAGTTTTGCATGCGGAACATGCTAACGTAGTTTGGTTATCAGACATGAACGGGTTTGGGATAAAAATCGATGCGTTTCTTTCGTCCCGCGACATCTGTGTTCACCAGTTAACACGGTCACTCTTTGAAGCAAAACACCTGTTTTACGGTTTTAAAGCTTCTAACTGATCTGGACGGCTGGAACGAAAACCACGCTAATGTTGACCACGCATATTTATGATGACGTCAGCTACAGTTAATGTTGATGAAGATGAAAAAAAGGTATAGCGACAAAAAAACCTGATTTATTCATACAGAGAAAAAACTGTTTTATTAAATTCAATACTAACCTTTAGCTCTAAATGCACAGTTAGCATAGCTTCTGTATTCAGGATTAGAGGCTAATTGGTACAACGGCGTATCAGGGCTTAAAAATACAGAGCAGAGAGAAGGCTGCAATATTCGGAGAAAAACAGTAATACATTTACAAGTTTATTACGATGCTAACAACCGGCCTGTACGTATTTATGTTTGTAATGAATCATCCCAACGTGTGACAACGCCTCGTTAAGGTCCTTAGGGTGATGATGTTGATGCTTATTTTTGGTTTTATTTATATGAGGCCAAATTGTCACCTTATGGGTGTTTATTGATCAGGGCGGTTGGGCTAAGATGCTAATGGTAGCTTTATCTTTTCATAGACAACGTAAACAAATGCCAGTTGTTAGCGTCGTAAAAAACTTTTCTGAATATCGCCCCCTTCTCTTGGCTGTTTTTGTCAGGGGAGTTTTTACATTGGCCCTATTACGCCGTCGTATATTTGTACACAGGAATGAGATTTTTCTTGATCTGAATTAAAAAGGAAACACCAACTCATTCTTAACTATTTATCTACATTCTTGCAGCTGTGTTTCTTTGTGATGCATGAATGAAAACACCGTCCACATGTACAGTAAGACGTGTTTCCCTTATACATCCACTCTGCAGCAGCTTGGTGTACATTCACTCGTTCTAACGTATTTTTACATTATCGCTGCAGTAATGTGTCGGGTTCTCTCCTCCATCCTCACCTATTAACAACCGTTTCCCGCTGTGTTCTGTTTGCGTTGCTACCATTAAAAGCTAATCTCCCACCGCCGCGCTCCCATCTATATGCATTGCGGCGGCGGGCGAAGCCCCTAATTTTTCTACTTTCTCGGCCTCCTCGGCGGCTTCAGGCCGAGGAGCCGTCCAGGGAAATCGTTAGCGCTCCTTCTCTTTAAATTGGGGAGGTGGACGGCAGGTGAACATCGCATTGATCGCCCTCTCAAGGCCTCTTTCTCTCCCCTCCCCTTCATCCCTCTCTCTCTCTCTCTCTCTCTCGCATCCCTCACCACCAATTGTCTGGCCTTTACTCCCCCCTACACCCCCCCCCCCCCCCAACCACCCCCCCACCCCCCTCACATCACCGCCAATTGCCGGCCATTTTTTCGCCTCTATCTCTTCCTTCTTCTTTTCTTCAGATGCTGGCGGAGGTCACAAATTTACAAGAGGGAGTGGGGGGGGGGGGGGGGGGGCTGCTGTCTATCTGTCTAACAACCACCATCATGGGCGGAAAACAGAGATATGGGGGGCAGGGGGGGGGGCAGCAGGGGGTTATGGGACAGCGATGGTGGGTGGCATGGGAGGGGGTCAGAGTAAACATAGTGATGATTTCCCCTGAGTTTCGTTCATCCGGACCGATGAGGAGGGCGAGAGAGACAGAGAGAGAAGGGGGGGAGAGAGAGCAGCTGCTGTCCTGTCACCGTCGGCAACCGTAACCGCGATGACACCTCCTCCTCCTCCTCCTCCTCCTCCTCCTCCTTGCTAGGAGAGGGAAAAGAGAGAGGGATGCTGCGAGAAAATCGAAATGCTGACACACACACACACACACACACACACACACACACACACACACCTAACACCTCGCGTCGTCCAATTAGAGCAAAGATTCCTGTTATTTCCTTTCAAGTCCTTATTTGTTGTTTTGTTTTTTTTACTTTTCTTGTTGAGCGTTAACGAGCGTACGACTTGTTTTTGAGTTTTAAAGACTGGAGAGTCAAAGAGTTCGTAATGATCGTCGCAGGTAGAAAACTGTGGAGATGAGGAGGAGTCAGACAACCACCCAAGTGACTGAAGTTCATCCAGCGGGGAGCATGAACATCTGAACCAGATTCACAATCCCATCTCCACGTGATCAAACCGCCAGTTTAAATCTGATCCCCGTTGACAGGAACAACAAGAAGCGCCGCCTTCCTCTCATTACAATGAGATGCATTGGATGGTTCATCTTCAGGGGAACATGAACGTCTGAATCAGATGTCATGACTATCCATACAATAGCTAGTTGAGATATTTCACACAAAACACAAATGTCAACGTCATGGCAGCGTTAAGAGAAACAGTCAGAGGATCACCAACGTCAGGATGATCCTCTGGGGAACATGAATGTCTGACGAGCCGTCCAGGAGCTGTGGAGGTATTTCCTGTCAGGGCATCACCCGTCTCCATGTCTTCTCACCGCTACGCAGGAAAAAGGTGCTGCAGCACGTTAGAAGTAATGATGATAATGAAATGACCCTGATGACATCACATCATGACATCATCAGGGTTATCAGACTCCTCTGGAGTCCTGAGACATCACATGACCGATGTCACAATGTTGTGTAGTACTGTAGTAAAATCATGGGGCCGCCCCTTAATAGGAGTAGTATTGGTAGACGTATAAAGGTATAAAGTACTGGTCGCTTGAGTCACAATAGTAGTAGTCAGAGCTAGTACTGCAGTGTCAGTAGTAGTCACAGTGCTGTAGTATGAGTAGTAGTAGTAGTGGTAGTAGTACCACCAGTCACAGCAATATTTGTAGTAACACGAATCATTTTAGTTAACTCTCCCTTTTTGTTCTCCTGTGCCTCCTCTCTCTCTCCTCCTCATCGGTCCTTTTTCTCCCTCTCTCTCACCCCTCTCTCTCCTCTCCCTCTGAAACTAATTAGCAGTGAAGGCCAGACGGGGGGGGGGGCACTGCGAAACCAGAGGAGGAGTGAAGGAGAAAGAAGAAGAAGCTCCATGTTGGAATGTTTCTGTTTGTTATGGTTGGGAAATCTAACACACCTCTCAGAGTCATGGTGGAGTTAATCAAACCAGTAGAAGGAAGGGACCATATTTGGTCTGTGGAGGAGCGACGGGTGGTTCTAAGGGAACACAGAGCACAAGCAGCATCCTTACTGGATCTGGTTCCATGTGGATTCTGGTGTGAAGCTGATAACAAAGTTAGCTTCTATAATTCAAGGTCAACTTTACAGCAAAGTGTTAAAGTCATCTTAGTAGCTAACTAGCATTGATAGCATGGTAGAGACCCGTCAATCTGCAGGTAAGCCCCGCCCCCTAAAGCATCCCCTGCTTTCTGGTCTGGTGGACTCTAAATGGACCATCATGTACTAAATGAACATCATGCTGGATTGAAGAAGACTTGAAACTAGAGATTGAGACCATAAACTCATGTTTACAATGTTTACTGAGATAATACATCAAGAGAGAAGTAGGACCATTTTCTCATAGACTTCTATACAACCAGAGAGGAGTCGCCCCCTGGTGGCCAGCAGAGAGAAGTAGGACCATTTTCTCATAGACTTCTATACAACCAGAGAGGAGTCGCCCCCTGGTGGCCAGCAGAGAGAAGTAGGACCATTTTCTCATAGACTTCTATACAACCAGAGAGGAGTCGCCCCCTGGTGGCCAGCAGAGAGAAGTAGGACCATTTTCTCATAGACTTCTATACAACCAGAGAGGAGTCGCCCCCTGGTGGCCAGCAGAGAGAAGTAGGACCATTTTCTCATAGACTTCTATACAACCAGAGAGGAGTCGCCCCCTGGTGGCCAGCAGAGAGGATGACAGTTTAAGGCACTTCAGATTTGGCTTCACTACTTAGAATCAAAGATTGTTGCCTGGTTTTAACTTAAATCACCTCCAAAGAGAGAAGGGAGGTTTTTTAACATGACCCCCCCCCCCTCCCCTCTCAGTGGGATGGATGGATTTTTCGTCCTCCTCCATCTCTCTTATTGTAGACGAGCTGCTTCACTGAATGGCTTTAACACCCTGTGGACACGTATGAGTGTGTGTGTGATCTCTGCTCACAGCAGGAGGTCTCACACACACACACACTTTAATGTACTCGACTGTTAAACAGAATATTGTGAACACACACACACACACACACACACACACATAGTGATAAATGCTGGCTGGCAGCAGATCAATGCTGCCAAACTTTGGTTGAGCAAACAGGATCCATAAAAAGGAGCAACACTCGCTGCTCCGCCTTTTTCACGTCCAGACTCACGTCGTCTTCTTTCAATCCGTCTCCTGTTTCACATTTTATTGCTGTTTTTCAATTGTTCAATAATTCCTTATATTTACATTTCCTTTTCACTCTTAATGACTCTCTCTCTTTTTAGTTGTTTATAGTTTTCATTTATAATTATAAATAATAATTTTTAAAAACTGGTGAAAAAAAGGTGGAAATACAGAAACAAATAAAGGAAACTGCAACGTTTTTATAGTATTATAGTATATTTGTCTATTTAATGTAAAGTTGAATATTAGACACTATCCGTGCATCTTGAATATCTTACGTGAAAAAGCCTAAATATTAAATCTTATTTCAGTCAGTCGTCCATCGGCAGATTTATTTTATTTATGACAAAGTAAAACATCTTGAACTCATTGTTTTATTATGTTTTATGGATAAAAGAGAAGCGTGGTAACACAGAATAATGATGAAGTGTGAACATGAGTCGGTGTGATGAAGAGGAGGCTGGAACCTTCCTCATGAATGTTTAACAGCTCCGCCTACTTTGTAGTGTTCATGCAGAAACGTCGTCTCTCCTTTCTTGTTTTAGAGTCGTTTTCTCCTTCTTTCTCTAAACTCTTCGTCTCTTCTCCTCCATCCGGCTCTTCAAAGCGACTCCTCTCTTCTTCTTCTCCTTCTCTATTTTCTGCTGTGATGACTCTGTCTGATTTCTGAGGTGAAGCCGGGCTGACGGAGCTTCAAAGGACACGCTTCTCCTCCTCCTCCTCCTCCTCCTCCTCCCATCACTATATACTTCTATCCTTCCTCTGTTCTTTCTATTTATCCTCATGTCTTTACTTTTCCTCCTCTCGTTTTCCGTCTCTTCCTCTTTAATCCTTCTCACTTCCTCCCTCATCATCCTCTCCTTGCTTCCTCTTCTCACCTCCTTTCTTTTCCTCTCGTTCCCTATTTGTTTTAATCTCACCTTAATTTGAATCCTTCTTTCCTCTCCTACTATGATTTCCTGCGGTTAATTTTTTCCTCCTGTTTTACTCTTTTCATAATTTTCTCCTCCTTCTATTCTTCCTCCTTCTTTTCTTGTCTACTCCTACATTTTCTCCCATCTCCCCTTTCTTCTCAATTTTCCTCCTTCTATCTTCCTCATTTCTCTCCTCCATCTCTTTTCTATTTTCTGTTCCTCCTCGTTTCCTTTCTTTGTCCCTTCTCCTCCTTCATCTTCTCCTCCCTTCCTCCCCTTCTTTTCTTCTTCTTTCATCCCTCACATTCTCCTCCTCATGTTCATTCTGTTTCATCTGTTTCTCCACTTTCTCCTAATTTCCTCCTCTGGCTTGATCTCTCCTCCTCCTCCTCCTCCTCCTCCTCCTCCTCCGTCCATCAGATATTGTTTAAAAAGCGAAGCTGCAGTTTGATGGTTAAAACGCTGGCAAATCGATACGTTCACACATGACAGAACGCCGGCGGCCGGCAGGCCGAGGGCGAGCGAGGCAGTGGTGAAGGGAGAGAGAGGGAGGAGGAGGAGGAGGAGGGTAAAAATAACAAGCTGACAACGAGGAGGCCCTTATCTCCGGGAGCCGAGATGGATGGATAGCAGGGGACGAGTGTGTTTCCATCTCTTCATCCTCCCTCTTTTCTCACTCTATTTCTTTTTATCTTCCTCTTCCTCTCTTGTTTTCCGTCTCCCTTCCTTTTAGACTTTATCTCCTCCGTCTCCTCCTCTTCATCACAGGGTTTTTTTTCCTCGTCCTGATCGTTACTTCTTAAATGTGTTTGCCGCGTCATGCGGAGCTGATTTCAGTATTTCCTCCACTCATCATATTTTACATTCACTTCAAAATAACAATAAATTAAATAATTAAATAATGAGCGGAAGACAATGGATGGATTACAGATTTAAAATGTATTTGTTTTGGTGTATTTTTAAATTATATTATTATTCATTGTTGTTACTTTTTAAAAAGACTGTTCTTTGTTTTTCTGCATTTAAATATTATATATTAGGATATGACAGCTGTTTATTAAATGTGTGACAACCCAGACTGAGTGAAAAAAACAATCAATTATGGAAAAACATTGTTTTTATGTCGGCTTCCATTTATGTTTTCCACATTTAGCTGTTTATTTGACGACATGAAAACAGACTATTTGAAGACTTGAACAGAAAACGTATTATATTATATTGTATTATTAGCATTGTTTAAATGTTGGAATCAACTGTATAATTTAACAATCCATATATTTAAAGGTTTATTTTAAGGTATATTTAAAGCAGTTTTACACTTTAATTATTCTGACGTTTGTTCATAAGTCATCATACTCTCATTTACATTTCAGAAAACTTGTATCTTAATAATCAATAATCAACTAGGGAGGTTTGATATCTATGATTGTTTTCTAAATACACATTGTTTGCAGTTTTGCTGTTTTTGTATTTTCATAATCAAATTTATATTTTTTTAACAGTAAATAGAAAATGTGTGAATTCTATTTATTTCATCACAATCACCATCAAACCGTGTTGATAATGTGTCTGACTGTTAAATCTGGGCCAATGGGGGCTTCTGGGAAATGTATTTTATATATAATATTTTGGAAGCTCACCTAACAGGAACGGGACAGGAACAGCCGTCTCCTGGGTGAAAGTCCTGTGTGAACAAACAAACAAACATTAGGTTTCATCATGGTTTGGATTAAAATGATGAAACAGGACACTAACATCAAAGGGGGTCCTTTAAAGGGGGCCAGAACTAGTTTGGGACGGTCCTTTATAGGGGTCAGAATTAGACTGGGACTTTCCTTTAAAGAGGGTCAGAAGTAGACTGGGATGTTCCTTTAAAGGGGGTCAGTACTAGACTGGGATGGTCCTTAAAATGAGGTCAGAACTAGACTGGGACGATCCTTTAAAGGGGGTCAGAACTAGACTGGAACGGTCATTTAAAAGGGGTCAGAACTAGACTGGGACGGTCCTTTAAAGGGGGTCAGAACTAGACTGGAACAGTCTTTTAAAAGGGGTCAGAACTAGACTGGGACGGTCCTTTAAAGGGGGTCAGAACTAGACTGGGATGGTCCTTTAAAGGGGGTCAGATCTAGACTGGGATGGCCCTTTATAGGGGGTAAGATCTAGACTGGGACGGTCCATTAACCAGGTGTTTCAGACCATTTAAAACTGAGTTTAAAACATCTGTTACCCTGGAAACGCAGTTGAGAGGTTAGTCGTACGGGATCGGGACTCTGGAGGGGGCGGAGCTACGGCCGTTCACGCATTAAAAACCCGACACAGGTTCAAGAATCAGATTTCTAGAAACACAGAAACAGATGGAGGAGGAAACAAGAAAAAGGGGAAAGAGGAGGAAGAGGAGCGAGGGATGTTAACTAGAAGGGAGGAGAGAGAGAGAGAGAGAGCTGATTAACCCTTCGTGCAGCCGTTTGACAAATGAACAAAATCAGGCGGCGGCGCGGAGCATCTATCACAGCTGATACGGCCTCTCAGGGCCTCGCAAGGGGCCCGAAATAACTAGTTTCTGCTAATAAACCCAACTAGCATGCCAGGACACATTACTCTGTCATAGGCCACACACACACACATCCATCTTCTGCAGGGAGAGAGAGGGGGGGCGATCGGGCCTCACTACAACTGGCCGAGGAGTGATGGGAACATTTGTTAAGGATGCGGTCCGTTCAATAGCAGTCATAGACCACCGCCGTCACTTTAAAGCCCCATCCATCTCCACCGCTCCGCCTTAATTTTTCACAAAAAGAAAGCCTTTGTGAGGAAATATGACTTCCTGTTTTTATCGTTTCATCATTTGTAAAAAGGCTCTCTTCGGCCAGTCGGATGTTTCCCCGAATAAATCACAGCGGGGCCCGAGGCGTCGATATAAACCCGCCGCCACCGTGGCAACGGAGCGAGGAGGCGGATCACAGGTCAGGCCTGGATCTGAGGAAGGAATCCATCCTGCTTGTTAACGAGCGGCTCCGATCCCAAAGGTGCGTTCAGCGTCCGGAACCCAAAACCGTTTAGAAGTCTGAGCCGGCATCACATGATCGCTGAAACCTGATTAATATCATGATCATGTTCAGGCGCTTAAAGTTCAGATTAAATGCAGCTTCTTAAATCACTTCCCCCAATTATATTTACCTCTATATGCAAAATATCTGTTTATGTCAACGAGAACCAACCAGACCCATAATATCAATCGATCAATCAATTTGAACTCTTCGTGATGAGGAGGTGTTCATCTCATTAAGTTTGATCATTATTATTATTATCATATAACGTGCCGGGACTTAAACATCGTGATAACATTGTGATAACATTGTATTGTGACTTTAACATCGTGATAACATCTTATCACGACTTGAACATCGTGATAACATTGTAATAACATCGTATTGTGACTTAAACATCGTGATAACATTGTGATAACATTGTATTGTGACTTTAACATCGTGATAACATCTTATCACGACTTAAACATCGTGATAACATTGTAATAACATCGTATTGTGACTTAAACATCGTGATAACATTGTAATAACATCGTATTGTGACTTAAACATCGTGATAACATCTTATCACGACTTAAACATCGTGATAACATTGTGATAACATTGTGATAACATTGTATTGTGACTTAAACATCGTGATAACATCTTATCACGACTTAAACATCATGATAACATTGTGACACATCCTATCATGACTTAAACATCGTGATAACATTGTGATAACATCGTATTGTGACTTAAACTTCGTGATAACATCCTATCACGACTTAAACATCGTGATAACATTGTGATAACATCGTATTGTGACTTAAACATTGTGATAACATCGTATTGTGACTTAATCATGATAACATTATGATAACATAGTACCACAACTTAAACATTGTAATAAATGGTAAATGGCCTCATTTACATAGTGCTTTTATCCAAAGCACTTTACAGTAATGACTGACATTCACCCATTCATACACACTCACCTCCTGAGCTAATGCCCTATGTCCTAATGCCCTATATCATGACAACATCGTATCGCGACTTGAACATCGTGATAACATTGTGATAACATCGTATTGTGACTTAAACATCGTGATAACATTGTGATAACATTGTATCGCGACTTATACATTGTGATAGCATCGTGATAACATCGTATCGCGACTTAAACATCGTGATAGCATCGTGATAACATCGTATCACAACTTAAACATCGTGATACTATCAAGTCATGATAATATCGTAACAAGACTTAAGTATCTTGAAAATATCGTAACGAGACATAGACATCGTAATATTGTATCGTGACTTAAGCAACTTGATAATATCGTATTGTGATGACGTATTGTGAAGAAGTATCATCATGAATATATTGATGAATTAGTAAACATCGTACGCTGGATACGGTGGATTCATCAATAAATAAATAATTTCATCTCCACTAGAGAGACATTATCATGATTTCCTCCGGTTTGAGAATCCGAGTTCAGGTTTCTGGACCAACGTGGTTCTCAGACTAAACTGAGTCCTGATGGAGTTCTGTTGGTGGTCCGACCCCGACAACCACTTAGACTCAGAGTCCAGTAGAGACCAGTAGAGTCCAGTAGAGTCCTGCTAGTCCGCTGCGGTTCCTGGTTTCCTGGTTGGGTTTTCTGTTTGTGTAACGAGCTCTCACACACATCCAT
>CM056831.1:27049855-27054855 GCA_029853015.1 Chelidonichthys spinosus
ACACACACGCGCGCACACACCCAGCATGTAGTCCAGCGGGGGGGGGGGGGGGGGTGATTGGGGCGGCGTGGAGGATGAAAGGTTAGACGGCCGCTGCTCAGCAGGCCGACACTGACAGCCGTCACGCCGGGAAAGTGACTGTCACATTACTGTCACCTCAGTGTGTGTGTGTGTGTGTGTGTGTGTGATGGGGGTCAGGGTCCTGGTGTGACCCCTTCCTTGGATCGATAGCCGGGGCCATCACAGCTGACAGATGGTAAACCTGAGTCTGACTCCAACAGAGAATTTCTCCGGCATTCCGACGACTGATGGACAGCAAACGCACCACTGACATACAGTGAACGCACCACTGACATACAGTGAACGCACCACTGACATACAGTGAACGCACCACTGACATACAGTGAACGCACCACTGACATACAGTGAACGCACCACTGACGGACAGCAAACGCACCACTGACATACAGTGAACGCACCACTGACATACAGTGAACGCACCACTGACATACAGTGAACGCACCACTGACGGACAGCAAACGCACCACTGACATACAGTGAACACACCACTGACGGACAGCAAACACACCACTGACATACAGTGAACGCACCACTGACGGACAGTGAACACACCACTGACATACAGTGAACACACCACTGACGGACAGCAAACACACCACTGACATACAGTGAACGCACCACTGACATACAGCAAACACACCACTGACGGACAGTGAACACACCACTGACATACAGTGAACACACCACTGACGGACAGCAAACACACCACTGACATACAGCAAACGCACCACTGACATACAGCAAACACACCACTGACGGACAGTGAACACACCACTGACATACAGTGAACACACCACTGACATACAGTGAACGCACCACTGACATACAGTGAACGCACCACTGACATACAGCAAACGCACCACTGACATACAGCAAACACACCACTGACGGACAGTGAACACACCACTGACATACAGTGAACACACCACTGACATACAGTGAACGCACCACTGACATACAGTGAACACACCACTGACATACAGTGAACGCACCACTGACGGACAGTGAACACACCACTGACATACAGTGAACACACCACTGACATACAGTGAACGCACCACTGACATACAGTGAACACACCACTGACATACAGTGAACGCACCACTGACATACAGTGAACACACCACTGACATACAGTGAACACACCACTGACATACAGTGAACGCACCACTGACATACAGTGAACACACCACTGACATACAGTGAACACACCACTGACATACAGTGAACACACCACTGACGGACAGCGAACGCACCACTGACATACAGTGAACGCACCACTGACGGACAGCAAACACACCACTGACATACAGTGAACGCACCACTGACGGACAGTGAACACACCACTGACATACAGTGAACACACCACTGACGGACAGCGAACGCACCACTGACATACAGTGAACGCACCACTGACGGACAGTGAACACACCACTGACATACAGTGAACGCACCACTGACGGACAGTGAACGCACCGCGGCGGTCGGTTTCTACCGAAGACATCCGACCGGACGGTCGGTTCGGCTCTTTTAATTGTGAAACTATTACTTATCCTTATATTCACAGATCGTTTATCTGCATCATGCAACACAGGAGAAACTAAAGTCGCTAGTTCGATGCCGGAGTGCTTTTTTCTCCGTTAACGACCATCTCCGTTGACGGCTGTACGTTTTCCCTCCCTGCCCTCGCCTGTTGTTGTGGCTGGAAGGCCAAGCTAGCTGGTGCGATGCTAAGCTAACAGCTGCCAGTCGTTCAAACGGTCCGTCTTCAGTCTTTAAAGAACAATGAAGTCAAACACAAGCAGAGGCAACTCTTCACACTGAGATATACAGCCTCCGAACACACACACACACACACACACACACACACACACACACACACACACACACACACACACACACTGGTTGATGTGTGAGGCTCATTAACACCATTGTCTCTACAGCAGCACTAACGACAGCTACATCCATCCTGACGGAGGATTTACACCGACTCTGCCGGGACCGCTGACTTATTCCCTGTTTTACTTCCAGCAGCTGCTACGTGCAGACCGACCTGGAGACCAGACCGACATGGAGACCAGACCGACATGGAGACCAGACCGACCTGGAGACCAGACCGACATGGAGACCAGACCGACATGGAGACCAGACCGACCTGAGACCAGACCGACCTGGAGACCAGACTGACTCAGAGACCAGACCGACCTGAGACCAGACCGACCTGGAGACCAGACTGACTCAGAGACCAGACTGACTCAGAGACCAGACTGACCTGAGACAAGACTGACTCAGAGACCAGACCGACCTGGAGACCAGACTGACTCAGAGACCAGACTGACTCAGAGACCAGACTGACTCAGAGACCAGACCGACCTGGAGACCAGACCGACCTGGAGACCAGACTGACTCAGAGACCAGACTGAACTGGAGACCTGACCGACCTGGAGACCTGACCGACCTGGAGACCAGACTGACCTGAGACCAGACTGACCTGAGACCAGACTGACCTGGAGACCAGACTGACCTTGAGACCAGACTGACTCAGAGACCAGACTGACCTGGAGACCAGACTGTCTCGGAGACCAGACTGACCTGGAGACCAGACTGACTCAGAGACCAGACTGACCTGAGACCAGACTGACTCGGAGACCAGACTGACTTGGAGACCAGACTGACCTGAGACCAGACTGACCTGGAGACCAGACTGACCTGGAGACCAGACTGACTCGGAGACCAGACTGACTCGGAGACCAGACTGACCTGGAGACCAGACTGACCTGGAGACCAGACTGACCTGGAGACCAGACTGACTCGGAGACCAGACTGACCTGGAGACCAGACTGACTCAGAGACCAGACTGACCTGAGACCAGACTGACTCGGAGACCAGACTGACTCAGAGACCAGACTGACCTGGAGACCAGACTGACTCAGAGACCAGACTGACCTGAGACCAGACCGACCTGGAGACCAGACTGACTCAGAGACCAGACTGACCTGGAGACCAGACTGACTCAGAGACCAGACTGACCTGAGACCAGACCGACCTGGAGACCAGACTGACTCAGAGACCAGACTGACCTGAGACCAGACTGACTCAGAGACCAGACTGACTCAGAGACCAGACTGACCTGGAGACCAGACCGACCTGGAGACCTGACCGACCTGGAGACCTGACCGACCTGGAGACCAGACTGACCTGGAGACCAGACTGACTCAGAGACCAGACTGACTCGGAGACCAGACTGACTTGGACTACCAAAACGAGTCTGACCTACTCTCAGCTCTGTGCCTGAATGCATCGTGTTGACCTGCCGTTGAAAGTTCGAACAAAAATCAAATAATCTGGATTTGTAAAAACCATCTACTTCAAAACAAACCTCTCAAAGGCCACAAACCGGCTCATGAGACCACAACGGGAATCCATTACATCCGACCGCTGTATCTCCCCCATCGGAACATCTCCCACAGGCTCCAGACCAGGTCTAATGATGACCCCCGACTCCACTGAGGGGTCGGAGGTCAACACCAGAAACAGGAAGGGGAGTGTGTGTGTGTGTGTGTGTGTGTGTGTGGAGGAGGGGCAGCAGAAAATCCAAACTGAACACACGTATTAATCTTCTTTCATCGTCATCGTCTCTTTTTCTTCAGGTTCAACAATACGCAGACGATCCTCGACTGTACGCCTGTGGTTGCCATGCCAACGGCAGCCGTTCGTAGCTGCTGGTGGTGCAGATTCACCCGAATGGGAACGAGCTCAGCGTGTGTGAGGTGGGCGTACCATGAACTGTGGTCTGAAGGGTCCGGGTCATCTGATGGGAGCAGTGCATGATGGGAACGCCCATTAGGCTAAAATGCACATTTCTGTTTTTTCATAGCTTCTCTCTCTCTCTCTCTCTCTCTCTCTCTCTCCCTCCCTCTCCCTCCCACGTGTCTCACCCTCATCATAAAAAATACTCCCTCCATCTCCTCCATCTTTCTTCCCTCCCAGACTTTGCCGGCTCTAAAAATAATCCCAGGTCCCCCCCGCCCCCCATCCTTAACCCCGTCCTGGTCTGCAGATGATCCTCCTCGGCCGGACCCTCAGGTACTGGGCTAACCGGACGGCGAGGCCGAGGCATGCATCACTGTCAGGCTAAATGTAGAATCAGCATTTCTGAGCCCGCCAAAACCCCCAGCCGGGCCTGAACCCCTTACCTGGTCCGGTCCGGGGGAGCGTCGGCGGCCCCTCAAGGCCCCCCGCCCCCCCTCCGCCGCCCCCCCGCTATTGATTTCTTCCTTTAACGGCAGAAACAAAGAGACTTCCTGTGTTACATGATATATCATAATCACATCATTTGTAGCTTTGAGTGCACAGATGTGGGGAAGCAGGCCAGCGTGAGGCCCAGATACAGGTCTGGACCGTCTGCAGGTACAAAACCTCATGAAGATTGTGCTCCAGTTTTCTGTACTTTATCACTTTTCATCTTCTGTCGTCTCTGGAACGACAAACTTTTCTCTTTTCTCTCTCAGCTTTACAGAATGTAAACCAGGCTTGTGCAAAATTCAGAATTGAATTAAGAATGACTCAGAAATTCCAGTTCAATTGTTGAACGTGGAATTGAATTTGAATTGAAGTCAGAATCAGGAGGTAGAATTGCAGTTCGAATTTTAATTAAAGGAAGTGGAATTGAAATTGAATGACATTCAAATAAATTCATATATTAATTTAAGTGCAGTGATTTAACAGCGAAGCTTTACAGCAAATTACAAAGGATATTCACTCATATTTAAAAAAAGACTCAATTTCCCATAATGCTTTAACCAATAGGCCTACAAAATGATGGGCCTTTGTCTGAAAGCTTTGTTGGAAACCTGTTGCTCAGGGCTGAACTGAAGTTTCTGGAGTCTTATTTCATACAGTCAACAAATGATATTGCA
>CM056831.1:27059855-27084855 GCA_029853015.1 Chelidonichthys spinosus
ACGGCTCCTTTTTTCAGGTAAATAGGATCCTGAAAATCATTAAGAGTGTGTGTGTGTGTGTGTGTGTGTGTGTGTGTGTGTGTGTGTGAGAATCAGAAATGTCATTAGCCACAGCGCCCGGAGCCAGCTGAACTCTGGGTAATTCCTGTCACAGGACATCGGGGGGAAAACGCATTTGGTTGTTGAGCCGAGCGACTCCGACTCACTTCAGAGAATCAATAAGAGCAGCGCCTCCTCCGGGGGCGCCATTTACATTTTGATTCAGGTCGTCCACGAGGAGAAGGAGGAGGAGGAGGGAGCCATCAGAAGAAGAAGGTTAACTCTGCAGCCTTTTAACTTGGCTCCTCCCCCCTCAGTCCCGGACATGAAGGTGGGTCTGATCCTCCTCGGCGGGCCACAGGAGGCGCGTCCAGATGCCACGGAGCATCAGAGCCAGTTTGCCTCCGCTGCCTCCTCCGACAAGTCCGAAGCACTCCTCCTGATCTACGGCCGGCTGATGGCTCGTCAATATAGCGATCGCCTCCTCCTCCTCCTCCTCCTCCTCTAATTCAGTGAAAAATCTAGTTTTCCATTAGTCTGGGACCCGCCGACGTCTCGCCGAGCCTCAACACCTGTAATTATCACAGGCACCTCCCTGGAAGCAATCAGGCCCATTCCTGTCCTGGAAATCTTAATAAGCCGGAGGAGGGAGGGAGGAGGTAATAGAGGAGAGGAGGAGAGGAGGAGATAATAGAGGAGAGGAGGAGAGGAGGAGATAATAGAGGAGAGGAGGGAGGGAGGAGGTAATAGAGGAGAGGAGGAGAGGAGGTAATAGAGGAGAGGAGGAGATAATAGAGGAGAGGAGGAGGTAATAGAGGAGAGGAGGAGAGGAGGAGATAATAGAGGAGAGGAGGAGATAATAGAGGAGAGGAGGGAGGGAGGAGGTAATAGAGGAGAGGAGGAGAGGAGGAGATAATAGAGGAGAGGAGGAGGTAATAGAGGAGAGGAGGTGAGGACATAAGAGAGGAGGTGAGGAGGTAAGAGAGGAGGTGAGGAGGAGCTGATGATTCGGTGAGATTTTAGAAAGCTTCACTTAACAGAACAACTTTAAAGTGGGTCAAGAAGTCTTCCTCTGGTCCTCCTCACTGCTCTGGTCCTCCTCACGTCCTCCTCTGGTCCTCCTCCGGCCCTCTGGTCCTCGCCTGGTCCTCGTCTGGTCCTCCTCTGGAGAAGTAGGACCATTTTCTCATAGACTTCTATACAACCAGAGGAGTCGCCCCCTGGTGGTCAGCAGAGAGAAGTAGGACCATTTTCTCATAGACTTCTATACAACCAGAGGAGTCTCCCCCTGGTGGTCAGCAGAGAGAAGTAGGACCATTTTCTCATAGACTTCTATACAAGCAGAGAGGAGTCGCCCCCTGGTGGCCAGCAGAGAGAAGTAGGACCATTTTCTCATAGACTTCTATACAACCAGAGGAGTCGCCCCCTGGTGGTCAGCAGAGAGAATGACAGGTTCAAGGCCCTTTAGCGTCAGCTTCACTTTCTATTGGTATTCTAGTTTCCTGCTGAGGAACCAGCAGGTTGGATTTCTGTGTTTGCAGCGTCCTCCAAGCATCAGGTGAGACGCTAACAGCTCCTTTAGAAATGAGGGATTTTCTTTGATGACCCAGTTTGGGGGCGTGGCCTCAGTTCACCTCAGCAGTTGGACAACTTCTTCCTGTTTTCTTCGTCTCCGATCGAAGTTCGCCCATCGTCCTTTCACATCGTCGTCTTGTCAGGACGGAGAGAGAAAACTTTGATGGAAAAGGTCTCTCTCTCTATCGGCCTTTCGGAGGAACGAGGCCTTCACCCCGTTTATTGCTGAGCGGCGGTGTTTTCCAGCCCCCCCCCCCCCCCCCCGAAGAGAAGGTGTCAGGCCAGTTTCTGACGTGAATTTACATCCCTCAACGTCGACTGACAGGACTGAAAGGCCACGAGAAAACCGGAGCATCGATCGCTGGTGGAAACTATTCAAAGAAACAGATGAGCTGAAGGAGCAGAGAGGTTCTCATCCCCCCCCCCCCCCCTCCCCAATCCAACAAACCGCCACTTGCTTTAAAGAACAGAACTTCATTAAATTGTGCCACTCGGCGTTTATATCACGGTGGCGGGGGGGGGGGGGGGGGGGGGTGTCGAAGGATCGAAGCTTCGCAACAGAAGAGCTATTAACTCGGCTCCACCATCAGCGCCGTTCTCCTGCATACGCAAGCAGCAGGTTGTCACGGTGCGTTCCCACGGCGACGACACCGGGAACGCTGCCAGGTAATGAGGAAACACAACACACACACACACACAACCAAGACCTCGCATTAACACACACATGCAGAGGAAATACTGGGGGAAGCCAAGAAGTGGAAGAAGTAGTTGTACATGGTAGTAATACTACGATTAAAAAATGACGTTAACGAAACTGCGTTGTGAATTATGTGAATTGTGTCATGTTTGTTATTAATGTGATCGAAAATAAGTTTGAAATCAGGTCGGGATCACAAAACAGGAGGGTGTTACCGTGGCAATGACCTCGCCAACCTCGTTCCTCATCAAAGTAAACTCTCATCACGTTAATGGGGAAACAAAACGCTACAACTCGACTACGCGTAATTATGTTTACGAACAAAACAAGAAACGGAAACGTCGAAACGCTAAATAGAGAACGATTATCGGTATGAAGTCAAAAAAATGTAATATCCATAGAAATACACACAGATACATGAGGAACAACAGATCCAGAAACCAGTCCTTTATCTGAGAGAATACACTGCAGAATGAACACACACACACACACACACACACACACACACACACTCTCTCTCTCTGAGGTCTGCTTCTCTGACAGAGCAGCTGTGCTCTCTCACTCTTCAATTAATTCTCTCTGCTGCTTTGACCTTTTTCCTCCAACAGAAACAAAGAAACTGGAGGCGTCTCTCACACACACACACACACACACACACACACACACACACACACACACAGAAAGAAAAAGGTGCATCAGTGCACAAATGCAGCAGTTCCCTTTCAGGGAGCCTGAATGGTGGTTTTAGATGTCCCTGAAGTCTGTGGAGATCCAGCTGGAGGTCTGAGGGAGTCCTGGTCCCAGTTTTTCTGTCTTTGTAGATCCAGAGGATCTCAAAGTGAGCAGACTAGTGTTGTTCTTGTAGAGTTGGAGTTTGTTACCTTCAGGATTCACGGAGACATTCAGCAAACACGTCACATTCTGCCTGTTAAATGTAGAAAAGAAGAAGTTTCTCACTTTTATTGATCTCTGATTCAAAACAGGCCACTTAAAAAACAGACTGAAAACCAGCATTTCCTGTCAAACAGAGTCCAGAAGGACCGTCAGCTGATCCTCTAGTCCTCTGGACATTGGTCGGGAGTTCATTCCCGACCAATGTCAGGACAGCAGAGTCATTTGCCATCTTCCGAAAAAGGCTCAAGACTCACCTGTTCAGACTTCACCTCGACTCTACATAGCATGACCCACTAGCACCCTCCCTCGACACCCCCCCCCCCCCACCAAAAAAAAAAAAAAAACCTTACCTATAGCACTCTGATCTTAGCACTGTTGCTCTTGAAGTACTACTTTACTCAGATGAGGACCTAACACTTGTTCTATTTTTAGCTCTTACTTTATCGGCAATGATACGTCGTGGTTTCTTTGTTTCCTTCTTTTGACAAATGTACTTATTGTAAGTCGCTTTGGACAAAAGCATCTGCTAAATGACCTAAATGTAAATGTAAATGTGGTCCTTTTTCCTCTGGTCATCTGGTCCTCTATTCCTCTGGTCCTCTATTCCCTGGTCATCTGGTCCTCTATTCCTCTGGTCCTCTATTCCCCTGGTCCTCTATTCCTCTGGTCATCTGGTCCTCTATTCCCCTGGTCATCTGGTCCTCTATTCCCCTGGTCATCTGGTCCTCTATTCCTCTGGTCCTCTATTCCTCTGGTCATCTGGTCCTCTATTCCCCTGGTCATCTGGTCCTCTATTCCTCTGGTCCTCTATTCCTCTGGTCATCTGGTCCTCTATTCCTCTGCTCCTCTATTCCCCTGGTCATCTGGTCCTCTATTCTTCTATTCCTCTGGTCATCTGGTCCTCTATTCCTTTGGTCATCTGGTCCTCTATTCCTCTGGTCATCTGGTCCTCTATTCTTCTATTCCTCTGGTCATCTGGTCCTCTATTCCTTTGGTCATCTGGTCCTCTATTCCTCTGGTCATCTGGTCCTCTATTCCCCTGGTCCTCTGGTCAGGAACATAATACCAAACAAGGAAGTTTGGCAAGAGAGCTAGTTAACAGTAGCTGTTAGCTGTTAGCCGGTGGGCAGCACATTCCTGTTTGGCTAAATAATGGAGCTACTGGCTAATGCTAATGGAGGTTGTGTAAATGTTAGCTGTTAAAAGCCAGTGGGCAGAACAGACCTGCTTGGCTAAATAACGGAGCTAATGGCTAATGGTTAACTATACCAGAGGTTGTTTTAACGTAAGCTGTTAGCCGTTAGTAGCCATAATCTTATCTTGATCAAATAAATAATATAAATACAAATAAATAGTATTTCAAAATTGATACATGAAAATGTGATTTAATGAGTTAATCGCCATGTAAACATGTTTGTGTATTACTGTTAAATGTGTATTATTGTTATATGTGCATTATTGTTATTTGTGTGTTATTGTTCGTTGTGTGTTATTATGTGTATTATTGTTGTATGTGTATTCTTGATGTGTATTATTGTTATTTGTGTATTATTGTTATATGTGTATAATTGTTTAAAGTGTCTTATTGTTATAAGCGTATAGTGTCGTTTGTGTATTATTGTTAAAAGTGTATTATTGTTGTGTATTACATGGGTATTATTGTTATATGTGTATTGCTCTATGTATATTATGTGTAATATTGTTATTTGTGTAGTATATGTGTATTATTGTTGTGTATGATTGTTGTGTATTATTGTTATGTGTATTACTGTTGTATGTGTATTATTGTTATAAGTGTATTATTGTGATAAGAGTATTATTTTGATAAGTGTATTATTGTTATAAGTGTATCATTGTTGTATGTGTATTATTGCTGTATGTGTATTATTGTTATAAGTGTATTGTTATATGTGTATTATTGTTATAAGTGTATTGTTATGTGTATTATTGTTATAAGTGTATTATTGTTATAAGTGTATTGTTATGTGTAGTATTGTTATACGTGTATTGTTGTTATAAGTGTATTGTTGTTATAAGTGTATTGTTGTGTATTATTGTTATGTTTGTATTAGTGTTATATGTGTATTATTGTTATAACTGTATGATTGTTATAAGTGTATTATTGTTATTAGTGTATTATTGTTATAATGATATTATTGTTATATGTTTATAATTGTTTAAAGTGTATTATTGTTATATCATTGTTATAAGTGTATTATTGTTATAAGTGTATTATTGTTATTAGTGTATTATTGTTATAATGGTATTATTGTTGTATGTGTATTATTGTTACAAGTGTATCATTGTTATATGTGTATTATTGTTATTAGTGTATCATTGTTATACGTGTATTATTGTTATGTGTATTATTGTTACAAGTGTATCATTGTTATATGTGTATTATTGTTATTAGTGTATCATTGTTATACGTGTATTATTGTTGTGTATTATTGTTATAAGTGTATCATTGTTATATGTGTATTGTTGTTTTAAGTGTATTATTGTTATATGTGTATTATTGTTATTAGTGTATCATTGTTATAAGTGTATTATTGTTATATGTGTATTATTATTAGTGTATCATTGTTAAATGTGTATTATTATTTTAAGTGTATTATTGTTATATGTGTATTATTGTTATTAGTGTATTAATGTTATATGTGTATTATTGTTATAAGTGTATTATTGTTATATGTGTATTATTGTTATGTGTATTATTGTTACAAGTGTATCATTGTTATATGTGTATTATTGTTATATGTGTATTATTTTTATAAGTGCATCATTGTTATATGTGTATTATTGTTATAAGGTATTATTGTTATATGTGTATTATTGTTATATGTGTATTATTGTTACAAGTGTATCATTGTTATATGTGTATTATTGTTATTATGTATTAATGTTATTTTATTATTTTATAAGTGCATCATTGTTATATGTGTATTATTGTTATATAGTGTATTATTGTTATATGTGTATTATTGTTATATGTGTATTATTGTTACAAGTGTATCATTGTTATATGTGTATTATTGTTATATGTGTATTATTTTTATAAGTGCATCATTGTTATATGTGTATTATTGTTATAAGGTATTATTGTTATATGTGTATTATTGTTATTAGTGTATCATTGTTATATGTGTATTATTGTTATAAGTGTATCATAGTTCTACGTGTATTTGAGGCTAAACGCCGCCGCTGTTATCCCCTGTGTGTGTTGCGGCGCCGTCAGCTGCTGAACACCGCTGTCACACTTCATCAAAGCTCCATCACCAATGATAATGTGACCCGGCCGACTCAGCACCGCCACTCCCTGCTGCCCCGAGTATTGGCAAGTGTCAGATAGCCAATAGATTTATGTATGCAAATGAGGCGGATCAATGGCGTCTGCCACGGCCGGAGATCTACGAGCACGCCACATCGCCTGGAATATTTCCTGTCTAATAAAAGCCGAGCAGCGAGAGGGAGGAGGAGGAGGAGGAGGAGGAGGAGGAGGAAAACTTAATATGAAAGGAAAAATGATTTGGAGAAGAAGAGGAGGAGGAGAGGAAAAGTGGAGATATGATGAAGAAGGTTCGCTGTCAGGGAGACGGCCGACAGCCAATCAAATGAGAGAATAAATCAGAGCCGGCCTGTCATTGGAGGAGAGACAGCATCATAAGTTTTTTTGTCTTGTTTTCCAAACATGAACAGATTAATAATCCAACATCGGTGACGCGATTAAAATGAAATAAAAACTCAATGCAAGACAAAGTATATTTATAGTCTTTTAAGTTCATTTTATAAAGTTAATTTTATTCATAATTACATTTAAATTCTTATTATTCTATCAAGAAACTACTGAAGTCATGTTTTAACATGGAGGTCTGAGAAATAATATTCACGCTAAATATTCTTGCTGCATTGTGAATTATTTGACTTTTTTGTCTATAAAATTGTGATATTTTAATCTTTTGTGTATCACATGTTGATATTCTAACTATATTATTTGTGATATTTCCTTAAATTGATCTCACTGCTATTATATTATACACTATGTGTTGTATACACTTTATATTTCTCTTATTCTTCTGTATGAAGATTTTGGATTTAAATATTAAAATGTGTTAGTCGGGATTTAAACTGGAAACATTTCTAATCTTCTGGTTTTCGATTATGAAAATGAATAATTATAATAATTACATGTTGACAGAAAGTGGTCATTATGATTTTAGATATAATGATTATGATGAGTATTAATTAACTTTTAACAGTACTTTGTAGCATCACGTTATAACTAAAGTTTATTGTTATTATTTCAGGTCTAATCTTTCATATTCAGATGGCAGCTCCGGTGTTGATTGAAACGGAGCTGCTCCTCCTCCATCACCTCCTCCACCTTCAGGAAAAGGCCAGACTAAGCACGGGGGGGTGGGGGTGGGGGGGGCATGTCGGTCGCCTGTCGCCGTGGCAGCAGCCGCCGTGTCACCGCCGCCCCCGTGGGAACCGCCGTCAAACGGAAAGGTTGTGCCACATCTGCATAATCATTACCACGGCGACAGAAAGTCGTTCTGGAAACAATCAATGTTGTTTTAAGGGATCGTAAAAAACAAAACGACGGAGAGAAAAGGCTTGAAGTGTCTTAAAGAAGATCAAGTGTCTCCAACGCACGACGGCGGCGCCGGCAGTTTTACCGGGACGCCAAAAAAACAAGAAGAAGAAGAAAAGCCAAAAAAGGTGGAAGGTGTTTTTCAGTGAATCAGTGGAGGAAATACTGCAGTAAAACTACAACCACGTTGATGTACTTATACTCTACATTCATACTCGTTTAAATCAGAAAACACGTATAAATGAACAGTTAGCATCCGGTAACAATAACACAACTTATATTATAATATTTAGATTTCAGTCTGAAACTGATTGTTGTTACTTAGTTTTCCGTTTTCCTGCCAAACGTCCGACAACGAATGTACGAACTTTACAACTTTTACGATTATTACGATGTTACGACATCAGTTGTTTTGCTGCAAGCAACAGGTTACTTTTTTGGGTTGATTGTGATTTTACGATAATTAACTTTAAACCACACAGGACTTTTTTTGGTCTAAAACTGTACAAAGTCACTTTTAACCCGAACATGATGTTTTTTCCGAAATCTTACTAAGCGGTTTTGTTTTCTAAGACTAACATTGGATGTTTTCAATCTCGTCCAGGCCGACAGAAATTAAAGTGTTGTAATTAGTTTGAAGGTTTTTAGAAAACATTGAATATTCATGAACACAGATCAGTAGATTAAAATGTACAAACACGCGTCTAAATGATAAAAACTGTTTTCTGTAAAACAATATCTTTAATTATTATGTGCTTACTATGGAGGAACAAATCTGCCATTAGAAAATAAACAAAATAATAAAAAGAAAAGTATGTCCAGATAAATGTAGCCAAATAAATGGTAAAGAAATATAACATAACATAATATAAAATTGTATGAACGTATAATAAAATGAATTAATATCCAATGAGTTAAAAAATTATAAAAATAACTTTAATTTATTTGTATTTTTCTGTGCATATCGATTTATTTTTACATTAACCTGCACATGTATATAATAATTGAGGCTTTTATTTTTTTAATTTATGTAATGTATTTATAGTGGCATTATTAGAGAAGAAAAACAACAGATCTGTGATGAGAGAGAGGAGAAGAAGAAAAAGAGGAAGATGAAAGAAGAGGAGGAGACGAGAGGTAAATGATGGCGATGAAGAAGCAAAGAAAAGGAGTTTGGGAACAAGAAGAGGAGGAGGAAGAGGGAGGGAGAGGAGGAGGAGGTCCTCCTCTATCAGCAGATAAGAGGCAGAAATGGATGAATCCCATTGGCCGGCGAGCCTCCTGCTGCCTCTTATCTCCTCTCCACTCGGGAACTCGGGACACATTTCATAGAAATTTGCGAAATCAGGAAAGCTGTGTATCGTGTCATCTATCACCGTGGCGACGGCGGCCCATACATCCTCCCGGCTTCACAATAAAAGCCACAATTGACACTTAACAATTATATGCTGCTGCAGCTTCACGAGCAGCCTCGCTTCTCTCTGTTTGTTCTCAAGGTCAAAGTAACTTCAGGACTAAACTGGGAGAGGAGGCAAATAAATCAGCTTCCTGCCGTCGGCGAGGCGGCGGCTCACGGCGAAGTTTGACTGCCAGCGTTTCTGACGCGTCGCGGGGAGTTCAACGAGATGGGAAGAGTTATGTGTGAATAAAACACGAAATCCATCACGTTCTCCGGTTAAACATCAGTGAGATGGACGATGTACAAACTGTAAGAAGTGGACGTCGTCATGGTGACGTTGTCATGGTTGACGTTGTCACGGTGACATCACCCGTTGGTTTGTGGACCATCTCGGATTTCCGTTGCCATCTTGGAATTTTGCAACTGGTGAAGGAAGCGGCCGTATTTGGACTGTGGAGGAGCGACGGGTGGATCCGATGAACCTTGTTGATTGACAGGTCGCTACCATGCTACCAATGCTAGTTAGCTACTAAGATGACTTTAACACTTAGCTGTAACGTTGAACTTGAATCATGGAAGCTAACTTTATTAGCAGCTACACACCAGAATCCACATGGATCCAGATCCAGTAAGGTTGCTGCTTGTGTTCATCAGATCCACCTGTCGCTCCTCCACAGCCCAAATATGGTCACTTCCTTCTACTGGTTGCAAAGAAACCAAGATGGCGACAGCTAAAATGCCGAACTGCAGGCTCCACCAACCGACGGATGACGTCACCATGACGATGTCCTCCTCATCAACAAGCATCACTTTGGGAGTCACTGGTGTTCCACAGGGTCGTCAAGCGGCGGTGAGGTCGGGTGGAGATACGGGATCTAACAGATCAGCTACGTCCGAACCCGTTCACGCATATTCATCCTGGTGTTTTTGTTTTTTTGATCCTTTCCTCACTCCTCGGTCTTTGATATAATTACAACAAGAATGGTAGTTTATCGTAAACTTTGAATTCATGTATTATTTATTTATTATTAAGTTTGTACAAAGACGTGAATGTTCCCACAAACACATCTGAGTGTGTGTGTGTGTAACCAGTAAAGTTTGAATTAAGTGTGTGTGTGTGTGTGTGTGTGTGTGATGACAAACTGGTCCAATTTCAGGCGTGTCGCGGCGGCGGCTGATATTTGTCTCGCTGGCGTTGTTGTTTGTTCCTCTTTTTACTTCCCTCAGATTTGAATCGGCCCGTGGGGGGGGGGGGGGGGGGGTGTTCCCTCTCTGACAGCCCAGAAATAATTACAGTACAAGCCTCCCCCCTCGCCGGCTGTTATATTAGCCTCTTATCAGCTGCTGAGCGGGTAGTTGATCAACTAAGGTCACTGTATCCGACCGCGGCTCAGCAGCTACACAGATATGATAAATAACAGGGGGGGGGGGGGGGGTAACAACACTGTTATCTGCCCCGGGTGTTTCATCCTCCGAGGCTTCGTGTCTCCGGAGGGACGAAGTTAAAGTGAGAGAATATGGAAAGCTTCTGGCGTAAAAGTGATGATGTGAACTAATAAATACAGATTCCTGAAGCGTTTTTATTCATTTCCAACGTGGAGCGGCGAGGCAGCGGCTAATGGATGCTCCGACATTATTCTAACGGCAGACTGATGGTCGACACACCGCCGCCGCCAACGTGAATACGTCTCCATTACAGAGTCATGGAGAGGGAGCGGCGGGAAGACGGCATGCAGATGGGGGGGGGGACTTTTAGTCGACGTTCAATAATAAAAAACAAAATAAGATGATGATCTTCAGCCGTTTTATTTCTTATTATTTTTATTGCTTTTCCATTTTGCACTGTTACTTCAGACATTTATATTTATGATTTTCTTTTGTATATGTTTATATTTTTACTGTATTTTATATTTTATTCAACTATTTTCTTCTCTTATAATTGTGTTGTCTTTTTTTATTGATCTCCTCCAAGGTTAATAATTGATACACTTCTATTTTGTTACGCTTTAAAATATCGTACATTTTACTAAATATTATTGATATTTAATTTTCATGCATTTGTAAACTGAACTCGGTAAAATAATCAATTCTTAAACACGCATAAATACACTGAAGACATTATTTTAACTTAATACTTAAATGGCAACAACAAAACAACACACACACACACACACACACACACACACTCTTAATAAAGTTGTGAATTTGTTGGTCTTCACAGGAAGCTGCAGCGTGAATATGACAGCTAGTCGATGGAGTGACTCCCACAATGCAAAGCAACGTACAGCCCACTTTTTGACAGCCGGCCGGCAGCATACACTGTGTGTGTGTGTGTGTGTATGTGTGTGTATGTGTGTGTGTGTGTGTGTATGTGTGTGTATGTGTGTGTGTGTGTGTGTATGCAGAGCTGGTATGAAGCCTCCTGACAGTCTGAATGTTTCCAGCTCTGATTATCACTTTGAGGCACCGACAAACAAAGAGAGCTGAGAGAAACCACACAGGTGAGGAGGGGGGAGGAGGAGGAGGAGGGGGGAGGAGGAGGACAGGTGAGGAGGGGGGAGGAGGAGGAGGAGGAGGACAGGTGAGGAGGGGGTGTGTTTTTCATATCCCAAAATGGTAATGTTTGATCCATGCTGGATACAAATGAACTTTTACATCTATTAGGATAAAAATAATGGATTTATTATAATAATATTTATAATAATAAAAATAAATATAAATAAAGAAGAAGGAGAAGGAGAAGGAGAAGAAGGAGGAGAAGAAGGAGAAGGAGAAGAAGAAGGAGAAGAAGGAGGAGAAGAAGGAGAAGAAGAAGGAGAAGGAGAAGAAGAAGGAGGAGAAGAAGGAGGAGAAGAAGGAGAAGGAGAAGAAGAAGGAGGAGAAGAAGGAGGAGAAGTAGGAGAAGGAGAAGAAGGAGGAGAAGAAGGAGACGGAGAAGAAGGAGGAGAAGAAGGAGAAGGAGAAGAAGGAGAAGGAGAAGGAGGAGAAGAAGGAGAAGGAGAAGAAGAAGGAGGAGAAGAAGGAGAAGGAGGAGAACCCAGCACCACCGTGGATCAGATACATTCCTTTATTGCAATTAAAGTTCGGCCGCTGCAGGAATGTTACGTCAAAACAAAAACACTGAAATAAATCTGCTCACATAAAGAATTCAATCATCTGAGAAAATAAAATAAAAAATCAACGATCAACTGAGAAAACTGGACATTGCACATCATCGAGGCGGAGAAGGCAGTCAAATACAAAACAGTGGAAATCAAAGCAGCGTCCATGATTTCAGATACAAAAAAAAAAAACATCCAGTTTTAATTTTAACAAGAGATGAAAAAAATTCTGAAAAATGAAAATAAAGTAAAAATCACGACACATCGACGGTTCAACATCTCAAACTGCTGCGATCAAAACAGGAAGAGACACGGACGGACAGATGGACACGCCGCCACCTAGTGGCCACTCACTCAAGACCGCCATACAGGAGAAACTCCGACGCTCACCACGGCTTCGCTTCAGGCGCCTTCAACAGGTAATGACTAACGGTGGCGCTAACGAGCTTCACTTCCTGTTGAATTTATTTGTAAAACCAAAACATCAAAGCGTTTCTGGGACAGGAAGAAGAAACGCATCGTGGTTCCGTTCACGCTGCAGGTTCTCCGATCAGATATTAAACCTTTATTTGGATTTCAATTTCACTTTAAAAAACCCTGAACAAAACGCTTCGTTGCTCTGCTGGAATAAACATAAACATTGATGCATCTAAATGTGGACGACGTGTCGTTAGCTTTGTTACGATATTTACAGAACATCCTCAAAAACCGGGAAAGGAAAATTATGTAATTTATGAAACCTTTTAAAAACACAAGGAAAGTCTGTCTATGACAAAGTTAATTTCCTGTACTTTTTTTTCAGACCCAACCGTCGCAGTTTGAAACACGTTAACGAACAAAACCAAAACATGCTACAAAATGACGTAGTTAGCTTCAGGCAACGACACTACTAGGTTGTAACGGGACACTAAGGTCGATCTCCGGGGTGAAAGTCCTGCGTTCTCCACCAAAAGGCTTCATAATTTGTGATGGTTAGGAGCAAAACATCGTAACGTGAGTTTCAGCGTAGTTTCGTTGGGTAGTAACGTCGTTTTTTGGAGAGCTGGAATAAGCCTCTTCTAGGAATCAGAGTGAGTTTATGTGTAAAGAATCGGTTTTACTATGATTTCCATGTTGTGTTATATTATCGTGAACAGGTCAAGCATGAAGACATTAGAACATTCAGACTCCCTCTTGTGGCTCAAAGGCATACTGCAGATACAAATGTTAAATACAAGACTGTTAAAACAACAGAAAAGTAGTTTAGTGAGAAATAAAAATCTTTGAAACCCAATTTGTAAAATTTTAAATATTTTGCTACAGATTTACTTTTTTTTTTTTACAAATGTTCGGAACCACGATGCGAGATTCTTCCTTCTCTGCTCCGGTTGGCTCGAAAATGTTGCCTTCACTTACGATCATACAGCAACGGAAATCAGGGCTTTTATTTTGAAATGCAAGTGAGGGGGCGAAATGTGAGGCGACAGACAGGTGACAGGAAGTACAAGACACAAAATAAGAAGCGGGATGCGGCCGGTCGTCTTTCGTCATTACCGACTCCGGATCAGTTTCACAGCTCTCGTTTTAAAACTCCAAAATAAAACGTATTTAGATGTAAAGTTTTTTCTGTGGTTGCCATGGTTACATGCCGATAGCAAAGTTAGCATAACAACTCATGTTGAAATGTGATTCATGAATAAAATTCTTCCTGCAGTAGGAGTAAGATGCAAAGATTCAAGAGAGGTCAACTACGATTCCGAGGGAACATTGCAGCACCACACATCCAATCAGACGGCTCAGATCTCCTGTTGCCGGGCAGAACAGAGTAGGATAAAGTAATCAATTCATTTATATTTTTTTATTTGTTTGAATATGCCACAACCCTCTGACTCTCCAGAGCAACTGTCACTGAGGCTCATGGGTACTGTAGTACTTAAGGACAATGTATGGAAGAACTTTCATGCCAGGAAAACGGGAAGAAGTAAAATCAGGACTGATAGACAGTTTAAGTCTCCACTAAGCTTTTATTAGCAGTATACAACATGTAATAACTTGTTTATAATGTGTTATAAGGATATTTTAATCGTGTTTATTAATGCACAGTATTTGTCAACAATTATGAAGATGTGTTTCACATTATAAATTGTTGACAATTCACATTTCATCTGCTTACATTATAGTGTTATTTACTAGTTGTAATATTTACCGTTAATAAATGCTAACCGTGGAGACTTAACGTGAAGTTTTCCATATCGTTGTCGTTAATATTCTAAATCAAAGGTTCACTTGAAGGTTTTTTTCTGGTGTTTTTAACCAGATTTCTCAACTCGGATCATTTATTTAATAAGTGTGAAGCTCAAGTTTAGGATATCCATCCATTTTCTACCGCTTATCCTGTATTCAGGGTTGCGGGGGGGCTGGAGCCGATCCCAGCTATCATTGGGCGAAGGCAGGGTACACCTGGACAGGACGCCAGTCTATCACAGGGCCAACATGTAGAGACAAACAACCATTCACACTCACATTCACACCTACGGGCAATTTAGAGTCACCAATTAACCTATCCCCATGCATGTCTTTGGACTGTGGGAGGAAGCCGGAGAACCCGGAGAGAACCCACGCTTACACGGGGAGAACATGCAAACTCCACACAGAAGGAACCCGGGGCCGACCCAGGGATCGAACCCGGGACCCTCTTGCTGTGAGGCGAGAGTGCTACCCACTACACCACCGTGCAGCCCAAGTTTAGGATATGTTATCAGATATTATTATTGATGTTTAAAATATGTGAATGTGTAAAAGTGTTTTTTAACGTCATCAGACCGTACACGCGTTTCTTGATTCAAAATTTGTGATAAAAATGATGAATCCTGTTGCGACACACAAACGGCCTTCAGTGTTTCATTAATCTGACTTCAGTTTGATTTTAGATTATTTAAACAACACATCATTGCCTCTGACAATTTTCATGTTTTTGGCAGGATTGTGCTTCCATACATGTAAAGACCAAATTGACGGAGAATTAATAAAGATAAAAGTTATTTACCGTCGGATGAGGGAATCTGTCGTCGTCCAGGAACACGTGAAGTTAATCGTTAAAAACAAACTTCACCCTTCGTGTGACAGAAACAAACAAACAAAGTGCTCTACGATGTAAAAACAGCCGTCACCAGGGTCATAACTCATGCTGCGTTCAGGTCACATGGGGATTATGAGCTTCTGGCCTGCAGGTTTCATTTCATAAATAAAATCTCACAGGAACTTTTGTCGATTTTGCTGAATTCTGACATAATGTGCAGTTAATAAAATACAGTATTATTGTGAAATCATCGATCAGGAGAACATTTATTCTGACGGGACTTGAATGCAACACTGAGTTCATCAGGGAGGAACAGAAAAGGGGATAAAATATGACAAACTGTAAATTCAAGAGTTTTGTTGCTGCAGAAAAGTCTCTTGGAGCCGATTGGCTGCCTTCTCTTCTCTCTGGGCAGGAAGGAGCGGTCCATTGTGGGTAATGTAGTCCGACGGGAGGCCTGGTGGGTCCATCTGGACTCTATGAGATGGCCTTGGCCTCGGGTAAGAAGGCGTCCCAGTATTTTATCAGCTGTGGGAGGAAAAACTCAATTATTGAATTACTCTTTCATTCATGTGGACTGGATGTATGGAGGCCTGCAGCTGCCAACAGTTTTAATTCAAAAATTAAATTCAGATGTATTTTTTCCCTCATTAAAAATGTAGAATTACTGCCAATAATTACAATTACAAATATAATTATTGCATCAACCAAATATGATCAGTATTCATGTTTTACCTGCTGTTGTGTCTGAACCAGCGACTCCAGGTATTTGATGATTATCGATTTAAAGTCCTTCACTCGTTCTTTCTGTTGGAAACACGATTCAGAACATCAGAGAACCTTCCTCCCGTCTCCACCGGTCCCAGACCCCAAGACCCCAACCAGTCCCTAAACAGACCCAGACCGCCAGTCCGTCCCTCACCAGTCCCAGTCCCTGTCCCTCACCAGTCCCAGACCCCGTCCCTCACCTGTCCCAGACCCCACCAGTCCCAGTCCCTCACCAGTCCCAGACCTGAACCCTGCTCACCTCAAAGCGGCTCACTTCTTTGCGGATGGTTTTGGAGATTTGTTCAAAGTCTCTCTCGCCCTGCTGGACTTTCCCCTCCAGCTGAAACACAGAAGACCACGTTGATCAGGATCAGGATCAGGAAGACCACCTGCCTTCAGGATCAAACTTGAAACGTGAACAAATGAAGGACAGATGTGACACTTGAGTTTCATGAAGACTTCAATCCATCAACAGATGTTTTATTCTGAAACCAGCAGGAAGTTTGAACGTTTTATTTCCTGTCTAAATCATGTTTCTTTGTGACATTTACAATAAACGATAAAAATGATTATTAATAACGTAAGTAAAGCTAATTCCAGTCGGTTTGAATCAGTCACACGGGAAGGGGGCGGGGCTTAGCATCTCTATATTCTAATAAGCCTGAACGGGACAAAGGAGGAGGAGCCAGATCTAATTGGCTGGTTGACTTAATGCGTTTACTCTGTTTTTTCGTGATTCATCCCCTTAAAACAATAAAGGCACGTTTAAAGTGTTAAAAATTGAAAATCTGAGAACAACATTTAATCTTTTAAACAAAAGAAAATAAAGTTGACGGAGACTGATTTATCTGATATAACTTTAAATATCAATAACATCGTTAAAAATGTCTTTTTATTACACAAACAACAGGCGGATGGAATATTTGTTGAGTTCAGATGTTTTTCTTTTTAATAATTCCTGTTGGAAACATTGTATGACCACTAACTGTTTCCAGATCTGTGTAATAGATGTATTGGGGTTATTGATTGAAGATATTGAAGCTGAACGAACAAGACAAATTAAAAAGCTGGACTAACGATGGTTGTAATGAGCTGGTTATATGGCGTCGCCATGGAAACGGTTTGACTGAATGATCTCAGAGGTCACGAGAAAAAGTTTGTCGCTTCGTTTGTTTTCAAATTTAAAACCCGATGAGGAAACGGACAAACTGCTTCATGCGATGGAAACACAAATGATGAAGATGAGATGAAGATGAGATGAAGATGTTCAACGAGGCAAAGAAAGGAGGCAAAGCAGGAAGTGGGTCAGGTAGACAGACACACAGCCGCAGACAGACAGGCAGACAGACAGGAAGACAGGTCCTACCTCCTCAATCTCCTGGTTGCAGGAAGGCATGGCAGGGAGAACGCAACAAAATTAAAAAAGAGGCAGGAAATCAAAAGAAAATCATGTTCAGAGCTTCCAAAATCATAAGGAAGATCCGGAGATGCCGAGAGGAAACGAGCTTTAAATAAAAACACAATCAGAGTCTGGAAACAAAACCTTCTTCATGTTTCCTGATTCAAATCATTCAGTCTGAATGGTTGTGGTTAGCCTAGCTTAGCATAAAGACTGGAAGCAGATGGAAACAGCTAGCCTTGCTCTGTTCATGATGTAATTATCATTATCATAAATCATCAATGACCAGAATTTAAAATTAAAGCTGTCAGATCTGGAGGGTGTGGACAAAATAAAAACAACAATAATAATAATGTTGATTATAATAGTAATAATAAGACAATAATTATCATAATAATAATAATATTAATAAGAATACAGGAAAAGGAATTTGACTTTACAAAAGTAAAAACTACAATCATATAAATAAGAAAAGAAAAAATATACGAAATAAAACGTCAAGTACAATAAACAAAACAAATATTGAAATAAGAACAAATAAATAAAAGAGTTCTCTCTTCCACCAGATTAATGATTCATGCTGATAATAATTGTTAAACGGTTTGATTTATTCATTTATTTTCTTGCTCCACAATTTTAACTATTTTTTTATGCCTGAAAACTCTGCCATCGTAACTTTAAAAAGAAATAAACACCTGAACGTCTCAGAAAACAACAAACTAGTCTTCAGAGTGAAACGACCATCAGTGTGTTCTTCTGGCTGTAGTTCCTGTTTGCGGCCCACAGGGGGCAGCAGAGACCCTGAACACATCGTTCTCAGTGTTCAGAGTTGTGTTCATGTTGAATATTAGTTGTATTATTATTTGTATGTTGTGTCCTGATGGTGGAGTCTGTCATCAATAAGTATTTATTTAATATGGAGGACTAAACGTGCCATCATAATAAATAAACACATGACTCAATCATTCAATAAAATAATAGAGAGAAAATTAATTTGACTAACAAATATATTTTATTTCTTTCCCTCCATTAGACTGCATATTTATTGGATTATTGAAACTTTTATTTCTACATTTATTTCTGTATTATTCTATTCATCCATTTATCAATTTATGAGTCTTTGTATTATTTATTTATTAAGGAACTATCATTGCAAATCAATATTGTGTGTTTTTGAAAACATCTTTGTTGTTTTTGTTAAACCATGATGTCCCCATTTAATTAATGTTACTTGCTTTTTATTTGGATCATTTGAAAAATCATATTTGGAGAAAAAAAAGGCATTTATGCACTTTTAGTTTTAAGAAACAATAAATTAATCTAAAAGTCAACAAATAATAGCTTTGTGGAATTTGTTGACATTTAATTGATCTCTGATTTCTTGATTTGATCCAAATCACAGTTGTTAAACGAGCGGAGGTGAAATCCTGAAACACTGATGTTGAACAGATTTGAGGAAGAGGTTATCATTTTCAGATGATGAAGATCTTTATCATAAGAACCTGGAAACATCAGCGTGGCAGAGAGATAGAAAACTACAACAGCAGAAGAAGACTTTTACTTCCTGTTGACAGACTAGTCATTTAGTTAAACGTCTGCTGGTGTCTCCGTGGAGACGAGTGTTGCCGGGTTACCGGGAAGGAGGAATAAAAACATGAAGAATGTCATAACGAGGGTCTTCCTCCGGACTAACGATCTCTAAGCGGCGGATGCAGCCAATCAGCAGCAGCCTGAAGTAAAACTCTGTTTTTTCGGCTGAGAAAAAGCCTGCGTGTGTTTTCTGTCGGCCGTCGTCAAGGCGTGAACCGAAACCAGACTTCCTGACAGGCGGCAAAACTCTCGTCGGCTCCGAATAAACGCTGGTTGTAACTCTACTGCGATCTGTCCTCGTCTGCAGCTTCTGACAGCCCCCCCCGCCCAAAAAACCCCACATCTGACAGCTGCTCCGCTCTAATACCAGACCCCCGACCACGCCGGCCTGTGTGTGTGTGTGTGTGTGTGTGTGTGTGTGTGTTGCTTCCTGCCAGAGAGGATGAAATTGTGCGGTGACAGCTTCAACAGACTCTAATAAAGTACTTTTCTACTCTCTCCTGCTCTTGTTTGTCCTACTGAGCTCACGTTCCAGTCTGCGGACTGAGAAACAACACACACACACACACACACACACACACACACACACACACACACACACACATATATATATATAAAATAAGAAGTTCTCACATGACTGAGCCCTGAAGGTATGCTTGTTTTCTCCGACTGGACGCACCAACAGCCTCAAGGAAACGTTTACTTTGAACTGTACTGCGTATGAATATTTATTACTGTATTACTTATGGTATTTAATTAACCAGTGTACTGACTTTACAAACACAATCATGAAGAATAACAGAGCTTCGTGATTACAGCTGTAACTAACATTTCTTAAAGGTACAGTACCGATGTTTAGTTGTATGATAGTTCATGGGTCAGCTTCCGTACCGCTGTTTTAGTGACCGGAGACAGAAAACAACTCATATCACCACCAGACTCCATTGACAAAAACAGTCATTTTACCTCCCAGGTACAAAACCATAACACCAACACTAACTGATGGAGGCGGGGGAGACCGGCGCCACCATGTGTTCTGTGAGCTAAAGTTATGTTTTGTCCATGGAGTCTGGTGACCGTTGATCTGCTGCCCAGCTGTAAGAAAGGAAGATCTCTACAAACGTCACTCTTTATTCCTGCATTTCTCCTCTGTCACCTGTCTCACCTCTCCTGTCACCTGTCTCACCTCTCCTATCTCCCCCCTCCTGTCACCTGTCTCACCTCTCCTGTCACCTGTCTCACCTCTCCTGTCACCTGTCTCCCTCTCCTGTCACCTGTCTCCATCCTATCTCCCCCCCCTGTCACCTGTCTCACCTCTCCTGTCACCTGTCTCACCTCTCCTGTCACCCCTCCTGTCACCTGTCTCACCTCTCCTGTCACCTGTCTCACCTCTCCTGTCACCTGTCTCCCTCTCCTGTCACCTGTCTCCCTCTCCTATCTCCCCCCTCCTGTCACCTGTCTCACCTCTCCTGTCACCTGTCTCACCTCTCCTGTCACCCCCCTCCTGTCACCTGTCTCACCTCTCCTGTCACCTGTCTCACCTCTCCTGTCACCTGTCTCCCCTCTCCTTCCACCCGTCTCCCCTCCTGCCACCCGTCTCACCTCTCCTGCCACCTGTCTTCCTCTCCTGTCTCCCCTCTCCTGCCACCTGTCTCCCCCCTCCTGCCACCCATCTCCCTCTCCTGTTACCTGTCTCCCTCTCCTATCTCCCCCCTCCTGCCACCCGTCTCCCCTCCTGCCACCCGTCTCCCTCTCCTGCCACCCGTTCTCCCCTCCTGCCACCCGTCTCCCCCCTCCTGCCACCCATCCCCCCCCTCCTGCAACCCGTCTCCCCCCTCCTGCCACCCGTCTCCCTCTCCTGCCACCCGTCTCCCTCTCCTGCCACCTGTCTCCCCCCTCCTGCCACCCGTCTCCCTCTCCTGCCACCCGTCTCCCCTCCTGCCACCCGTCTCCCTCTCCTGCCACCCGTCTCCCTCTCCTGCCACCCGTCTCCCCCTCCTGCACCTGTCTCCCTCTCCTGCCACCCGTCTCCCCTCCTGCCACCCGTCTCCCTCTCCTGCCACCCGTCTCCCCCCTCCTGCCACCCATCTCCCCCTCCTGCAACCCGTCTCCCCCTCCTGCCACCGTCTCCCCCTCCTGCCACCCGTCTCCCTCTCCTGCCACCCGTCTCCCCCCTCCTGCCACCCGTCTCCCTCTCCTGCCACCCGTCTCCCCTCCTGCCACCCGTCTCCCTCTCCTGCCACCCGTCTCCCCTCCTGCCACCCGTCTCCCCCTCCTGCCACCCGTCTCCCTCTCCTGCCACCCGTCTCCCCTCTCCTGCCACCCGTCTCCCTCTCCTGCCACCCGTCTCCCTCTCCTGCCACCCGTCTCCCCTCTCCTGCCACCCGTCTCCCTCTTCTGCCACCCTTCTCCCCTCTCCTGCCACCCGTCTCCCTCTCCTGCCACCCGTCTCCCTCTCCTGCCACCCGTCTCCCTCTCCTGCCACCCGTCTCCTCTCCTGCCACCCGTCTCCCCTCCTGCCACCCGTCTCACCTCTTTGATCTCGTCTTTGGCCTGTTGCAGTTTGTCGGGTTTGTTGTTGAACTGCAGTTTGGCCTCGGCCTCCCGTTTCCTCTGGAGGAGTATCTGACTGTCCTGCCACTTCTGCCACGTTTTCACCCGGTGGTCGAACACGCCCTGCAGTAATATCACACATTAACTCACACATAGCATCCATGTACACATGTGGACACATAAATAACTGAAATAGTTCCCTGAAGTTTGATCAAGTTCAAATAAAAGTGTCCCACATTTAAGACAGGAAGTCAAAGCGGCGTGCAGCGAGCGAGGGGCCGGCGGTACCTTGACGGCGGTGATGAGGCGGACGTAGTCGCCCAGCAGCTCGGAGAACAGGTAGAAGTCGGCGTTGGCCTGGTCCTGGTGCAGCTGGTCGATCTTCTCCTCCACCTCGGCGAGCTGCGACAGCGCCCGCGACAGAGCCGTGTGGTCCTCGCTGTTCCCCAACATGGCCGCCGACTTGGCAAACTGCGCCGTGTTCACAGACAGCTCTGGAGACCAGAGGCGGAGCGTTAGAAATGTGTACATATGGATATAAAAGGTCATCACCACACACACGGAGGGCCGACCTTTCCTGTGACACACCAGCGACTCCACGCTGGCGTGAAGTTTCCTCAGCTGGACGTCCAGATTCTCAAAGTGCTGCTGCTTCTCCTCGAACCACTGAGACACAAACACAGAGACCAGCTTACAATCCACGTATCCCACCATCCTCTCCCTCTACCCACCATCCTCTCCTCCCTCTACCCACCATCCTCTCCCTCTACCCACCATCCTCTCCCTCTACCCACCATCCTCTCCTCCCTCTACCCACCATCCTCTCCTCCCTCTACCCACCATCCCTCTCTCCTCTACCCACCATCCTCTCCCTCTACCACCATCCTCTCCCTCTACCCACCATCCTCTCCTCCCTCTACCCACCATCCTCTCCTCCCTCTACCCACCATCCTCTCCTCCCTCTACCCACCATCCTCTCCTCCCTCTACCCACCATCCTCTCCTCCCTCTCCCCACCATCCTCTCCTCCCTCTACCCACCATCCTCTCCTCCCTCTACCCACCATCCTCTCCTCCCTCTACCCACCATCCTCTCCTCCCTCTACCCACCATACTCTCCTCCCTCTACCCACCATACTCTCCTCCCTCTACCCATCGTCCTCTCCTCCCTCTACCCATCGTCCTCTCCTCCCTCTACCCATCGTCCTCTCCTCCCTCTACCCACCATCCTCTCCTCCCTCTACCCACCATCCTCTCCCTCTACCCACCATCCTCTCCTCCCTCTACCCACCATCCTCTCCCTCTACCCACCATCCTCTCCTCCCTCTACCCACCATCCTCTCCTCCCTCTACCCACCATCCTCTCCTCCCTCTACCCACCATCCTCTCCTCCCTCTACCCACCATCCTCTCCTCCCTCTACCCACCATCCTCTCCTCTACCACCATCTCTCCCTCTACCCACCATCCTCTCCTCCCTCTACCCACCATCCTCTCCTCCCTCTACCCACCATCCTCTCCCTCTACCCACCATCCTCTCCTCCCTCTACCCACCATCCTCTCCTCCCTCTACCCACCATCCTCTCCCTCTACCCACCATCCTCTCCTCCCTCTACCCACCATCCTCTCCCTCTACCCACCATCCTCTCCTCCCTCTACCCACCATCCTCTCCTCCCTCTACCCACCATCCTCTCCCTCTACCCACCATCCTCTCCTCCCTCTACCCACCATCCTCTCCTCCCTCTACCCACCATCCTCTCCTCCCTCTACCCACCATCCTCTCCTCCCTCTACCCACCATCCTCTCCTCCCTCTACCCACCATCCTCTCCTCCTTCTACCCACCATCCTCTCCTCCCTCTACCCACAATCCTCTCCTCCCTCTACCCACCATCCTCTCCTCCCTCTACCCACAATCCTCTCCTCCCTCTACCCACAATCCTCTCCTCCTCCACTCACGGCGTCCGACTCGTTCATCTTGATGGTCATCTTGTTCACGGCGTCGGCCGCCTTGTTGACCATTCGGAGGAGTCCAGCGCTGCTGAGAGCCTGAGTGCTGACAGCCCGCGGCAACTGGCAGACAGACAGGCAGACAGACAGGCAAACAGACAGACAGGGTGAGTGGGTTAACTGGGGAACAGACTTGTTACCTTCACACTTCCTGTTCTGAAGTTTCACAATAAAAGATGTTTGAAGTCTGGAAGAAGAGCTGAGATTCATTGACATGTGATCCATTTATTGATTATTTTAAACAACATTATTAGAGGGCAAACCTGTATTTGACCATGTGTATTATTATTATTAATTATGTTATGTCATCTCTTTTTCATCCTCTTGTTAATTGTTATTCTATTTCCGTCTTCAGTTCATCTTTAGATTTACTTTCCTTTCAGTCTCCGGTTTTAAATTCTCTAATCTTTACTTTGTCGTTCGTTGAGTTTCTTCATCCTTTCCTCATCCTCTCTTTGGTTCTTTAGTTTCATCCCTTCATGTATTTTATTGACTTGGTCCCCCCCCCCCCCCCCCCCCTCGTTGTAATGTCTCCCACGTTTTCTGCTCCAATCAGGTTTAACGTGGAGGTTTTTAAGCAGCGTCTAAAAACCACCTGAGAACCATCGCGGCGTCGCCATAAAATAGCCTCATTTTTCTTCATTCTGGGAAAGTTTACTTTTGTCCCGGACATCGGCTGCAGGGTTAATCTCATTTCACAGGAGCGGCGGTCACTCCGCCCCCCGGGGAGCAGGCCTGGTCCCAGGGGCTTCGCCGGCGGAGGGCCGGGGTAAGTGAGTGGAGGTGGGGGGTAAATGTGGCTGCTGGTTGTGTTTCATTAGGGGGGCTGGCCGGACCGCCACGCTCGGTCAGGCCTCCGAGTGATTCAGCTGTTAAATCTGTGACACCAGGCCATTTGTTCTGGACCTGCCGGCTGACGAAGAGGAGGAGGAGGAGGAGGACAGCCAACAAATGTTATTTAGTCAGAGTGGACAATAAGGCGAGGAAACAGGAAACGCTGCGGCCTCTTAAACCCGGAGGTAGTTTTCAGATCGCCGGGAAACAGAGAAGGAAAAGTCCGTCTGAAGGTTTCTGTTCCTCCGACCGTCTAGAACTTTGGTCCAGAGAGACAGTGATGGTCCCCAGAGGATGGACCATCCAGGACCTCCTGACCCCAGGACGCCTTTTACAATAAGAGTGTACTTTTTCCTTGCAGCCTAACTCTGTTCTCTCATTTAACACTTTCAATATTAAAAATTGATCAGTTGATTTTTACAAATATTGATCAAAACTTGTTTTTATTCTAAATCTTCACATCTGCATCCATCAGATCCACCACCGCAGATGTA